>PVJH01025910.1:0-30817 GCA_004026705.1 Nesogale talazaci | reverse complement strand
GCCCCCCCCCCCCCCGCTGCCCCCCAGAGGTAGCTAGGACAACGACCCCTCCTAATAAACCTTAGGACAGGTTTGTTGGCTAGCCCCCCAGTTGCTGATGAACAGCGGGGCCAGAATGGGAACGTGGTCTGTTGGAATCGAGAGCCTTCAGTGCCCGGCGGTGCTTAACCAAGAGGTCAGGTGGGTGAGGCCCCCAGGAGACCGCTGTGGCATCTGCTTCTGGGAAGACACGGCAGTGCCGCCTTGGTAATCCTGGGGGGGTGGCTCGGTGAACCAGAGGCCACGCCACCACAGACAGTGTTCCATCGGACTCTGGAACCCCTGAGCTTCACGATGAGTTGTGTGCAGTCCTGTCAGACTGTGGTGAGAGATGCCCCGATTCGCGTGTCATGGAGGCCCGCCGGCAAAGGGGTGACGCTTTGGAAGCCGCCTGTGGCTCCCTGGGAGAAGAGGCGGGCCTTTGTATTCCCACACAAGGAACCGTCTCGGATTCTCACCAGGGCTGTGGTACGCTGCTCTGCATGGGGACGCCATGCGTTGGATCCGCCTTGTGAGTTGGGTTGGGTTGGGTTTGGTGGCCTCCAGGCCACACTTGAAAGAGTTCGAATCTGAGCTCTGTGAGACTTTACTCGAGACAGCTGCCCTGGGCGGGGGTTGAGCCCCAAGCCATTATCCTTATCTGGGAATCCACACGCCTGGGGAGGCTTCTCATGTCCACTTGTGTCTGGAATCTTCATAGATGTGATGCTTGAAAGCATGCTAGAGATGGCAGTGAGGGATGGGTGTCTGTGTCTGTCAGTATTGCCCAGGTTGTTCCAGTCTCTCGCCAACTTGGAAATATCGGCTGTGTTAAGGGGGGTTTGCTGCCACCACTGAAAACATATCCAAGATGTGCGTGTGCCGTGTGCACACGTGTGTTATAAATCTAGCGCTGTCCAAATAGCAGGAGCTTTCTCACGCACATCTAGGCCTGGCGCTTCTCAGACACGAGAGACACACATGTCGTTTGCTAAGGGCCGAACTCTCTTCCCGCAAGCTTATATCAGAAAGCTGGCCGGTCTCAGAATTGCATCATTGTCTGACGGGACTAAGATCCGAGGGACAGAAATAGCAGAGCTTGGCCTGGCCTGGGCCACCGTGGCAGTTTCTTGTTGAGAACGAGACGCTGAGGAACAGCGAGTGCCCCAGGAAGAAAGGGTGTACGGGTCTCTGGGGATACAGGGAGCCAGGGGTTCATTTCCTGAAACTCTGCTCTCCCGTGCTGCTGCCACCCCACCCCATGGCCACGCCCACCCCTTTCAAAAAATCTTTTTGTAAAATGCAAGAACCAGATCCATTCGATCAGAAGCTCCCAGCGACCCAATGGAGCAGGGGGGAAACTGCCCCTATGGGTCTCTGAGACAGTGACTCTTCGTGGGAGCAGAAAACCCCATCTTTCTCCCACAGAGCGGTTGGTGGTTTTGAACTGCTGGCCTTCCGCATCGCAGCCCAAAGCGTCCCCACAGCACCACCAGCGCTCAGACCCGTCAGCCCAAACAAGACAAAACAGACTTGGGGCCACCGACTCCATGCTGGCCCATAGCGACCCCCCGGAAAGTGCAGGCCCCCCGGTCGGACCGGGGATCTCAGCCCAGCATGTAGCCACCACTCTCCCAGGGCTCCTACTCAGATCCCCGAGAGGGGCATTCAAAAGAAGCAAAGAGGAGGGGACGTGGGGGAAGCGAGAGCTTTAAGCAAGCTTCCAATGAGCTAATGAGGTGCTGGGATTGGGTTCCAGGCATCTCGGACGGTGATCCACAGCGCAGACATCACCTTCCAAATGCTGGAGGACTGGAGGAATGTGGACCTGAACAGCATCACCAAGCAGACCCTGTACACCATGGAAGACTCTCGAGACGAACACCGGAAGCTCATCATCCAGTGTAAGACGTTTCCACCGGGCCGGGTGTTTTTCTGTCTGGGGTTGGCTTGTTTCTTAAGACCTGGGGAAATCTGCCCATGGCATTCCCACCGCCCTGTGCTTCTCCCTGGGATCCCCTCCTTTCGTATTGTTTCCAGTGAACGGGTCCGTCCAGAGGGGGAGGGTTCATTGATTAAAGCGGACATGTGTCAACATTGCTGGGGTCTGGGGGGAGGGTGCTGGTGCAGCTGGGCAGCACACAATGTCGCACCAGAGACCCCGTGGGTGACCCTGGATGCCAGGCATAGTTCTTTGGGGGTGGTGTTGGGGGGGGGTGCATCCCGGAGTCCGCTCCAAGTCAGAGTGGTCCCGGGAAGCACTGCTAGGGCCTGCGGCACCCCCACTCCCCTCCTGTGGTGATGTTTGAATTCTTTGTGGCAGCGCTCTGTCACTCCATCCAGCCAAGGAAGCGTAGTCTTACACTCGCCTACTTTGCCACGCTGGATGTCTCCTCCCAGGCATGTGTCTCTCCTGCCAGCATGTCCAAAGTCGCATGAGATGAAGTCTCACCCTTGTTGCTTCTCAGGAGCATTTCTGGCCGGGGATCTTCTGGCTGTCGATGGCATTGTGCAGTACCCCTCACCAACACCATGACTTTGAGCCATCGCTGCTGTTGCTTCTTCGCTCTTTCTGATTCACTGTGCAGCTGTCACATGCCTGGCCTGGGTTGGGCTCCCCTGAGCCCTCACAGTGACATCCTTGCCCATCCAGACGTTCAAGCCAGCAGCTTTGCCCGGTGCGGTACCTCATTTGACTGACTTCCTGACGGGCTACCTCCAGAAGCACTGATTTGTGGATCCAAGGACATCCCCGACAAGTGCCAGGTGCCACAGAGGTGCCATTTTTAAGAAGGAGAACAAAATCTTCTTGTGTCGCTCGGGGTGTCTCAGCCTTAACTAAGTCAGCGGAGCAGTTGTGTATTTCTCAGTGGAGGGTCTGGTGACCCAGCCCACCTATTGCCAAGTGAAGAAAGGAATCGTTCTGTCTCCTTCAATAAGCTCTCTGTAGAGGGGGTGAATGATGCTTGACATGTGGGGACAGACATGGCCTACAGGCTGCAGGCTGGTATACTGCTGCAGACAGATAGCATACAGACGGAGACAGGTTGCCTATTCTAAGGGGCCCAGAGAGCACTGCCCTTATGCACACATTTCTGCGATTCCTCAAATGCCCACCCCCATTTGCAGGACAGGGCAGGGCAGGCAGCTCCTCATCCTGGGACCCTGGGCTTGCAACAATGGACCCCGTCCCTCCATTGGCCAGCCAACCCATCCCTGGCCTCTGGAAAAGGGAGCATGAGAGCCAGCAGGTGAGTCAGCGTGCCTATTCCCAGCCCTCACACAACAGTGGCTTCGCCGCCTAGAGCATCCCGGAGGAAGGGGCCAGCTGCTGCACACCCACCTGCTGGATAGGAGGGGTCCCAGGGATTTGAGGACGGGAAGGGCACTTTCAGGGAGATTCAGGATTTCCAGCATGTGTGCCTTCTGCACTGCTGCCTGGAGGGGAAAACAATTTTGAGTCACCCCAAGCAAGTGGTGCTCACAGACACATAGGGCTCGCTAAGCTAGTGCGCCCCTCCCCGGACAAGGACCTCCCGCTTGGTAAAGTGGAGAGGACAGCCAAAGAGAGGAAGGCCCTCAAGGAGACGGATGGACGCCGTGGCTGCCCCAGTGGGCTCAGGCCGAGGAGCAATTGTGGGCATGGCTCAGGACTGGGGAGTGCTTCCTTCTGCTGCGCAGAAAGTCTCTGTGGGTCGGAACCGATTCGATGGCACCCAAGGACAACTCCGCCACCGCCAAGATGCCACCAGGAGCCCTGGTGGTGCAGGGGTTAGGCCCTAGGCAAGGTTAATGGTTTAAGCCTGCCTGCCAGCCAGGTGCTCCATGAGAGAAAGAGATGGCAGTCAGTCGCCATGAAGAAAGGGTAGCCTTGGAAGCCCAGGGGGAACAGGTGATGGGGGGGAGGGGTGCAGTTCTGCTCTGTGTGGTAGGGTCGCCGTGAGTTGGAATATGAGCAGAGAGTGTTTGCCTGGAAGGTGCTCTCACTCGAGACCCTCTATTCACCTCCCTCTTTTCAAAAGTAAGGGGACGCACGAGGAGAAGTTGGGGGGGATGTGCTGCTGCGTCTGTGTTCAAATGGAAAGTCGTCACAACAAAGAAACCTGCAAATGCACACGTGATGTGTTTGACCCAGTGGACCGGGACAGAGGCCCTTACTTCTCCCCCATCCCTGGGCAGCCCCCAGCCCACTCTCCCAGCAGCGTCCAGGACCCCCCTGCTGTCACTCTTCTCCACGCCTTAAGCTTCTTCTCCAGAGCTAGTCCTAAGGGCACCCTACTATTCCTCCCAGCTGCCTCCCCTTCTTGCTGACTCCAAAGTCATCCTTCTCACCAATCCGAGTTTCAGCACTCCTTACAAGCACCCTTGTTTTGGATTCAGACTGCCTGTTCTAAGCCACGGCAGACCCGCCCATGTGTGAACCCATGGACTCTCCCCACTGACACCCTGAAGGAGACGCTCTGGTCACCCCACTGGGCAGATGAGGAGACTCTGACTCTGCCTCAGACTGTCAACTGTGCCCAAGATCACTCGGCCACGAAGCAGCAGGACTGGACCCTACACCCGAGTCCAGTCCCGGCTTCAACACCAGACAGGCGTGCTGCTCGCTCTGCAGAGAGCATCAAGCATGGACCATGTCACAAAGGGCCAATGGTTGCATGGAAGCCGCCGGCAAGATCCGACCGCCTGGTCCTGCCCGTCACTGTGAGCGGCAGTAGCCCCTGACCCTCTTGGGTGTAGCTTTGAAACGTCCTCTGATCCTGGAGGGGCCTCATGAATGGAAGCAGAAGACTGGCAGAGAGCATGGCGGAGGCTGCACGAGCCACTCAGGTCTCTGGCCCTGGAGGATGTGAGCGTGTCTCAAGACAGGGCAGTGCTTTGTTCGGTTGTGCATAAGGTCCTAAGGGTCGGAACTGACCCAATGACACCTAGCAGCAAGAACAACAAGAGCAACAACAACTGATCCCCAAGTGGGCCGGACCAGAGGACACTTTGGGCCAGGCGAGGGCCACCAAATGCTGTCCTCTCCTTCCCTTCAAGGAGCGGGCTAGGCGATGACCCCCGCAGCAGCCATGATCCTCCTGACTGGGGCCGCCCATCCACCTTCCATGACACAGTACGGGCTGGGAGGTGGGCAGGAGGGCTGGAATGCGCGTTCATTCGCCCCGGCCTGAGAGCTTGTTTGGGGATGCCCAGCAGACCCTGAGTCCAGCCCTTGGCTCGAGTAGCCCGCGAGCTTGGTTTTCTGACCTGTAAAACGGGAGTCAAGGGCGGGGTTACATTAAATGGGATGGCGCCTGGGGTCCGACACATCAGAAGGTTGGTGGGAAAATCCCCAGGATCAGCTCATTCCATGTCCCACCAAGTTTTGAAGCCCCACCCCGCCCTCACCCTCTGAACAGTGCGGTGCTTGAGGGCACACAGTGGAATCCGGCTGGGGTGAATCTTGCTTCTGCTCTTCATTGGCAGCTGCCATGCACCAACCATGGTTCCAGGTCAATGCCACTGCCCCTGCCCTCAGGATGCCCGTTCCCCTTCTGGGGATTGTCTGAAGGTTAAACAAGCACGGCCAGGCCTGCAGAGCCCGGGGAAGAGCTGCTGGGACACTCAGCGAAGCCCAGCTACCCGCATTTTCATCCCCAAGGGGCCCTGGTGGCACAGAGCGTTGCCCACGGGACTGCTGACTACACGGGCAGCCATTCGAACCCACCAACTGCCCCCAGGAGAAAAGATGAGACTGTCTGCTCCCCCAAAGTCTAACAGCCTCATAAACCCAGAGGGGCAGTTCTTCTCTGTCCTGTCGGGTCTCTAGGAATCAAAAACAAGGTGATGACAGAGCCTGATTGAGACCACCACCGCCACCATCGTCATCATCAGGAAGCACAGTACATTGGCTCGGGCACCCAGGAGGGAAGTATTACGGAGCATGAGGGGGCACTAAGGAGAAATGCCGAGGCTGGAACCCCAGGTCCTGCACTGTCATGAATTCATGAGTTGAATGGATCACTTAATCTCATTGAAACATAGTAGCATGATGCCAAGAAAAGAAAAAGAAACATAGTAGCTTCCTCATCTCTGATAGGAGGATAGACTAACTCCATTTTTTTAAGGCCCCCTTCTCATTCTACATCTCTTGTAGCTTGCCCCCACTCAATAAAACAGACAGCTGAGTCCTGTCAGAAGAGAGAATGAAAAACTGCTCAGACCCAAGGAAGCAATAGAGGTGTATGGATTTTGACTTGTGGTTTTACTCTCTCTCTCTCTCTCACTCGCTCTCGCTCTCTCTCTCTCTCTCTCTCTCTCTCTCACACACACACACACACACACACACACACACACACAGATATTTCATGAGATGTGATTTTCAAATTGAAGATAACCACACTGATAATGGTCGGATCTTCCAGACTTTTAGAAGTTTCTAGTGCCTTCCAGGTTACAAACCATGGCTGGATTCCATGATCTGACTTGCAGCTGAAGACAGGCTGTGAATTGCTGTGATTGTCCCCTTTCACTAAGGAGGACACGGAAGGGCAGAGATAATTGTTTCAGGCATCCATCCTACTTGTAGTTACAGGCATCTCCTGCATGCTAAGCACAACGGGGGGGAGGGGGGGCTGCATAGGCCACGTGCCCCATGTGTCTGCGGCCCAGCAACATGTGAAGGATCACATATGCCCAACCACTGGGTGCAGAGCAAGAGACCAGCCGTTGCTCATTCATTCATTCATTCATTGATTCTGTGCCTGTAATCATTCATTCATCCACACAAACAATTATTAGATAGGAGCTCTGTTGGAAATAATACATTACAATAAAGATATCAGGCACAGACTGAGCAGGAAGCCAGAGAAGTGTATTGATGTGCACACGCTCCTCTAAAGATGGCACAATGTTGCCACTGCGATCAAGAAGACCAGAATGTATACACATGAATGAAGTGCCTGGGGAGCTGGAGAAAGAGTGGTCCATTCTGCTGGAGGGGACGTGGGCAGGGTTGAAAAGACTTCACAGAAGAGTCGTCCCAGCCGGTCCAGGCAGAGGGAAGGCGAGTCAGCACAGCCCACACAGGAGGCTCTGCCTGAGAACAGGCCAAAGGCTATGTATGGAGCGACAGGGCTTTATGGGTGGGAAATGCCAAGTCCACTGGGGTGGCCTGTGCTGGAAACCACGCACAGGGATGGAAGGGTGAGCCTAGGAAGGTAAGCGAAGGGAACGCCCCGCTCAAGCAAGGCGTGAGGCATTTGTTGTCTAAAACGGACGCTGCTCTTTGCCCTTGAAGGATGTGCACAAGTGACCACGGTGCTGTCTGTGTTGACAGTGTATCAGGAGTTTGACCACCTCCTGGAGGAGCAGTCTCCCATCGAGTCGTACACTGAGTGGCTGGACACCATGGTGGACCGGTGCGTTGTGAAGGTGGGTGAGTTGCAGCCGCCCTCCTGTCTGTCCTTTGTGGACCTGGGGGCAGTGCAGAGCCCCCGGGGGCACCATGAGAAGGTTCCTCCGCAGCCACAAGGCCCTGAGGGTAGTGGGAGGGCCCCCAGGGAGGTGAGACCTCGAGTCTCTCATCCTGGAGTCGGCCAGCTGGGTGCCCTTCTCCTTGGCTATGTGTAGTTAGATGGGCTCTGGTAATCCTTCATTTTTTTTAAAGCACGTGTTTTGTCCCAAGAACCGAAACTCTAAAGAAAATAAAAACATGCCTCTCTCATAAAGTTTTCCGTTTGGAGATGTGTAAGCCTTCCTGTTGACTCCCTAGGAGAAAATAAATCAAAAGTCAACGTGGTCACTATGTCGCCCTCATGTTTCCTATAGGTGGCTGCCAAGAGACAAGGGTCCCTGAAGAAAGTGGCCCAGCAGTTCCTGTTGATGTGGTCCTGTTTCGGCACAAGGGTGATCCGGGACATGACCTTGCACAGTGCCCCCAGCTTTGGTAAATCCCTCCCCACCCCACCCCTCCCCCCTCACCAACACGCACACACACACACACACACACACACACACACACACACCTGACAGTGTCCCAGGGTATGCCCACCCGCAGTGCAGTCTCAGTGTCTCGGGAAAGACAAGGTTTGGAAACCGACAGGACAGTCTGAGTTGAGAGGAGACTGGAGGTCGTGGCTGGGTCTCCCTTTTGCCAGCTGTCCCCAGCACTTGCTTACACGGCCACATGGCACTTCAATATGAATAGTTGCAAGTGGCCAGATGGACACCCCGGCAGTGGGAAGACTCACGGTGCGTTGGGGTGGGGTCTGGGCTGTATGAGGCGTGCGCTCATCCACTCCCTGGGCAGTGGGAGGCAGGAAGGCCCTCGAGGAGATGGTCTGCCACGGAGGCTGCAGCCGTGGGCTCAGGCTCGGGGGCCCATGGTGAGGACGGCACAGGACCCAGAAGTGTCCCTTCTGTGGTGCATGGGGTCGCTCTGTGTCTGAACTCACAGTCAAATCCACTTCCTAAGGAACCTGGGTGCAGAGGGGCGTAGGCGTTGGCTGGTTAACCACACGTAGGCTTTTTCAAGCCTGCCCGCCTCGCCGTGGGGAAAGACGAGGCTTTCTATGGTAAAGACTTGACGGTCTGGGGGTGCCCACGGGGGCAGTTCTCTGTCCGCTAAGGTCGCCGAGAGCAGGAACTGACTTAGTGGCAGTGAGTTTGTTGTTCTGACTCTTTGTCTGCTTCCTAGTTGGGAGGGCGGGGGTGCACTTCTTTCCATTTGGGGTGCTATTATCGCCTCCGGGACACACTCCCACCATACTCCTGTGTTTCTCAGTGGACCAGAGCTTCAAATCTCTGCCCCCGGGGTGCTGATGGGTGATGTGGAGTGGCTGCCAGACTCCACAGTTTTCTGTTTTCCACCCAAGAGGTGGGTGTGTGAAGGGCAGGGTCCCCAGTAACCGAGTGAGGCGGCCCTCTAAGCCGTCATCCCATCCAGGCATTGGAAGTCTCTGTGGCTCTGGGGGACCGCCCTTTCCTGGGCATCTCCACCCAGGGCCGATGGGCAGTGTTCTGGGTAATTGCTCCAGTGCTCTGTGTCACACTGCAAGGAGAGAGGTGATTTCTCTTTGCTACGTCTCTCCAATTAAGCCCATCAGCTTTGGAGGCGGGGGAGGATGGGGGTTTGGTGGTGTTTCATTTAGGGCTTGTTGTTTTTGTTGTTTTTTATCCTCTGGCTTTAATTGGATACTTTTCCATCTCACTCTTTCTGTGGTCTTGTCACCATTTTCCAGTGGTGCCATACAGCGGAGTGACGAGGTGGCGAAACAAAGACGGCACTATTTTTCCTCAACAGTCCTGCCCATGAAAGCCCGTGTTTTGCCCCATGGGAGAAGGGTTTTGTTGTGGGCTTCTTTAATCTCCACTCTGGGAAGTTTGCATGGAGCCCGCCTGCACCAGGTCTGCTCGTGGAAATGCCCAGTGAGCGGGAGGAGACAGCAGAGTCCCCGGGGACAGCTGCCCTCCCACGGGGCTTGGGGAGGGGGGGCAGTGCCACCAGGGCTGGCCAGTTGATGACTTCCAGTGTGGCACAGTCAGCAGCAGCCCATGTTGCCTCAGACTCTGGGGAAACTATGCCAGGGCCACTGCTTGTAGTCAAGTGAATGGTCGGGAGATACTGGAACGTTGTTTTCAGTGGGCTTTGAAAGTGGACCCAGGACAGTACCACCCGCAGCCCCACTCTGCCCCCCTGGCCTTCCCTCCCACCCCCAACATATCCTCCCCTTGTTTCATCGCTACTTCTGGCAGTTTTGAAACGGGCCACGTTTGCTATCCAGTCCCTGACACTGGGACAGGGACGGTCACTTGAATCTCCATCGGCTTGGAAATCCACTCGCTCCTTTCTGAGTCACCAATTGGTGTGATGGATAACGGGAGGAAGCTTGGATGATCGGGGTGCTACCAGTGGGCTCGGTCTGTCCCTGAGACATAAGCCCTCCCCCTGCCCCAAAAGTGTCCTTCTGACTTCCCCTGGCACCCCTAGGCTGGCAGCCCTGGCAGGGAGCAAAGGAGTGGATCTGAACCCAGCCCGCTGTACCCGGCTGCTCAACCCTGCTGAGAGGGGCAGGAGGAATACCTGTGTCTCAGACGGCTTAGCAAACCCCACGCAGCCGCCTGGCCTGGCCCGGGGGGCTCCTCGGGCTCATTGTAGAGCCAGCCGCCCGGCCAGCGCGGGGTGACAGGCATGTTGAAAGCATGGGCGGCGGACAAAGAGCCCTGCTCCCCCTCTCTGCCTGTCCGTGTCAAAGACACAGTTGGTGGTTGTGTTTGGGTCATGTGTTCCCTGTATGAAAACAGCTAATTAGGAAAAAAGAGCCCTCTGTTCCCCGGCTCCCCCCTCCCCCCTGGGGCCTGGCTCTATGTATCTTATCAGTCCCACACGATCCTGGGCGCAGTGAAAGGGTGCGGGAGCCGAGCCCCCACCGTGATCCCGTGGGGCACACTCTCACTCTTCCCAGAGCAGCCCCTTTCAAAGGTCGTTGACGCCTTTCTTCTCCCTAATTCCTTTTTGAGAGAGAGAGAGAGAGAGAGAGAGAGAGAGAGAGAGAGAGAGCTGTGAACTAAGGTAGCCAGGCTTCCTTTGCTGCTGCCGCCGCCATGGCCAACACCACTGCAAGCAGCAGTCTCGGGCAAAATAAGTCCGAAAAAGGCACTCAGTGAACTTTCAGGCCCTCTAGAGCCGAATGCTGCAGGCCATGTTTCTACCGACAGAGATGCGTTGCTCTACCACGGGTCCTCAAACTACGGCCCGCGGGCCACATGCGGCCCACCGAGGACATTGCTGTGGCCCGCCATGTGTTTTTGATGCCACTGCCTGTCCTGCTTAGCAGCCGACTCATCCCGGGCCCGCAGTGAATGTGTTCACAGCTTTTTTGGTTTTTAACTATAGTCCGGCCCTCCACGGTCTGAGAGACCATGAACTGGCTCCCTGTAGAAAAAGTTTGAGGACCTCTGCTCTAGCCATATGCAGACACACATTGCACACATATGCACGCATGTTGCTGCTGCTGCTGCTTAGAGGTAGTCAAGAGGATTCTGGCTCATGGTGACTCTATGCCCAAAACGCCACCAGGCCCTGTGCTGTCCCAGCCCGCAATGGCCCCTTGCTCTCCCTAGGACGTCCAGTGGCATGGCGCCTCTGAATGGGGGCAGAGCGTGCCTTCCTGAGAGTCTGCTCTGGGTCTGGAAACTCTCTGGGAACCTGTTTGCTTTGGGGGTGACCCTGCCGGCATTTGAAACACTTGGTGGCACAGCGTTCAGCATCACAGCCACGTACCGGGCCTGCAGTATGACAGAACCGACAGACAGAATGTGGTACATGTGGATGTATACAAGCACACACGCCCCACTCCTGCTGTCCTCTGGATGGGGATAGCCGAGTCTCAGGTGGGTGCTGGCCCAGTGGCCCTTTCACGAGCTTCAGCCCCCTTGCCCGTTTACTTTGCTTTTAAGAGAGGTTTGGAAGGCAATGATTGTTCCAGGAAAAACCTTCACCTTGAAGCAGTTGGAAGCCTCCACCCGAGTTTGGCAGCCGAAGGGGACCAGGCACCACCTGTGTTTTCCCCTTTCTCACGTGCGGGTTTTCTGCTCTACCACGGAAGGCTCACCCCTTCAAGGCGCCAGCCCAAATGGCTACTGAGTCACCGGGGAGCTTGCTCGGGGAGACACAGGGTCATGATGCTCACAGCACCACTCCGACCGCCAGTGGACATTGGCTGTCCTCGCTGCACTGACCAATGAAGAGCTAAGACTAGAGCCTGCCGTTCACTGTCCCTCAGATCGTTGGAGGGCTGGACTGTAGTTTAAAAAACAACAACAACAACAACAATGAACAAATTTACTGCGGGCCTGGGATGAGTCGGCTGCTATGCAGGACAGGCCGTGGTGGCAAAAACATCGCTCATCCAGCGGCGGCTGGGTAACTGTCCTTGGCAGGCCGCATGTGGCCCGCAGGCCATAGTTTGAGGACATCTGCTATAAAGCAAACAGCCTGGCCCCTCACAACAGGAGTCCAGAGCTACGCCACCAGGATAAGCAACAACAATAACAACAAAAACATGATGCTGTCCAGGGTTTTGTTTGACTTGGATCCACAGCTAATGCTCAGGGAAGCGGCAGCAAGCATCCCGAGGGCAGGGGTGCACAAGGCCTCTGTTCAGCGCTATCGAGCCCAGCGGTCGGTGTGAGCACGGAGCTGTGCCCAGCCCCTTCTCTGCAGGTGCCACCTGGGAAAGCAACAAAGAAATGATACCCTTGAATCACAGGGGTCGGGGAAGAATATTGATGGAGCTTAAGGACTGCCAAAAGCGCCGATTAAATCCGTCTTGGAAGATGTATTGCAGCATGCCCCTTCACATGGGGAATGGCAAGACTCTATCCTCCCTTAATGTGAGCAGGCTACCAGGAAGGTCCGCTCCACGTACAGAGAAGGGCAGCGTGCTGGGTGAAGTGCAGAGAAGAAGACCCTGAAGGAGACAAACAGAAGGGCCACCCAGGGCCCACACACAGCAAGGACAGCCGGGGACCGGGTGGCATTTCCAGGTGGCTCTGAGTTTGAACCGACTGGACGACACTCAACAGTGATAACAGCAACTTCACTACTGCTGAGCTACAGTGCGGGGGGGAGAAGGACCTGGCGATCCCCTGGGGAAGGGCCTCGCCCTCTTCTCCAGCACACAGAGTCATCCCCACCGGTGTCGACGTGACTGGCAACCCTCGTTTTGGGTCTTTAAATTCAGAAGTGGAAGCAGTGAGTCCTAGAGAGAGGACGGGACTTACTCAAGGACTCACAGCTCAGTGGCTGAGCCCAGGCGATCCAGAATGGTCCCTGTGTTAAAGCACATGTTCTTTCTGGTAGGCCACCCTGCCACCGCCGCCGCTGCCACCTCTGCCACCTTCCCTCCGCCGTCCAGTGGCCATACTGGCATGGGAATCTCGGTGATCCTGTGGGTGTCACAGGAGAACAGTGCTTTTCCACACGGCTGGAGCCACCCGTGGCCAAGCCGGGGTGTGTGTGCAGACAAACACGTCGTACGCACCGGGGCAAGAGTCATAATGGACCAGGGACCCCGGTCCTGGGAGGCCTGTGGTAGGCCCGCCGTTTGTGCGGCTGTCTCACTGTGTTCTCACATGGACAGCGGGAGGGCCAGATGGCCAGAGGAGGAAGCCAGAGTCGAGCTGGAGGGGCTCGCCTAAGGTGGTGGAAGCCGTCCTGACATGCACGTGGGACCCCAGCCCCTCATGTAACCCGTGTTCCGGATGCTGAGCGTGGCAGGCACTTTTCATAAGACAAGCCCCCAAACAGTGGGTGCCGAGTTGATCCCCCCACCCAGGGTGACCCCCGTGCTTGGAGCCAAACTGAGCTACGTTGGGTTCTTGTTTTTATTGATTTGGTTTGGTTGTTGAGGCTAAGAATATACCCGGCAAAACACACTCCACTCAACCATCTCCATGTGGACAGTTCAGTGGCACTGAAGACGTGCCCGGAGTTGGCTGTCGAAACCACTTTCCTTTCTAAGCTGCTGCTTCCCCTGTAGACTCGCAGCCCCTCTAAGGAAGGGCATAGGGTCCCAGACTAATTTGACCCACCCACCCCTATTTCAGAAAAAAGAAAAAAGAAGTTTAAAACAATGATTCAATGTCTCCTGGCAACCAAATACTTTGTGTGTGTGTTTGTTTTAATTGTGGCAAAAGTATGCACAACAAAACCCTCTGATTCAACATCTTGTACATGCACAGTGCCAGGGGCTGTACTCTTGTATTGGGGTTTTACAACCATGACTGCTACTTCGCCCCACGTATTCTGCCACCATTCGCGTACACGCCAGGCCCCTAAGCAGCACCTCCCGCAACCTCACCCGGGACAACCGTTGGTCAGATTTTGGTGTCCTCCATTCTTTTTTCTTTGTTTTTTCGTAGTTGTCTTGGTAGAATATGCACGTATCATAAGCTTCCATAGTTAGATCCCTTTTTTTAAGGTTTGTATAAATGTCATCATAATCAGTTCTGATGTACCCTCCCTGGCCCCACATTTGCTCACCTAGTTCCCCTCCCCCTCCCCTAGCCCCACCCCACCGCTCCACACCCCTGATAGACCACTGCATTAGTTCATGTCTCCTGTGCTTCACAAACTAGCAAACCCAACAGAAACAATCAAAAGCAAACAGAGAGGAGAAAATAACTCTGCTTTATGATAGCCCATAATCCAAGATAGAAGTGTAGGTATCTGCTTTTGCAGCCCCCACCCCATTCAGGGAGGTTTGCCCACTTTGGAAAACAGTGCTTTAAGGCAGTGGTTCTCCACCTTCCTAATGCCTCAACCCTTTCATACAGTTCCTCACGTTGTAGAGATGCCCTGCCCAATCATACATTTTTTTTTGCTACTTCATAACTGTAATTTTGCTACTATTATGAATCATCACATAAATATCTGATATGCAGGATGTATTTTCATGGTTACAAATAGAACATAATTAAAATAGTGATTAATCACAAAAGCTATGTCATTATATATTGTGAAATATTTCCTTCTAATGACAAATTTCATCTTGAAGCGTGGTGTAGCATGGGTCAGAGTCTCCACGCTGGGGTAGTCGTAGGGGGGCGTTGCATCTGCCTGTGGGCCGAGGTGCATGGAGATTGCGAGAGCAGGGATGTCTCGGTTCCTAAGACCTTGGAAAGATGTGTTTTCTGATGATCTTAGATGATCCCTGTGAAAGGATCTTTCTTTCAACCCCCAGAGGGGTCGCGACCCACAGGTTGAGAACCGCTGCTCTGAGGTAATCGGTCCCTCTGTTGTTCCTGTGCGAGTTGTCAGCTAGATTTTTACTTAACGGCTCCCCTGGGGACAGAGTAAAACTGCCCATCGAGTTTGGGGACTCTGGTGGCGTCCTGGGTTAGGTATGTTGAGCTTTCCATACAGGCAAAGAGTGACAGTCTTGGCAATGTTCAGTTCTGCCTTGTCTTGTCGGCTCTCTGAATCGACACCACCTCCACGGCAGCGAGCTGGGGGTGAGTTTGGGTTTCATCTTTATGGGAAATGATCACCAGGTCTTTCTCCCGTGGGGCAGTGAATGGGCACGCACCACCAGCCTTTCACTGAGCACCGGAGAGTGTGGCTGCTTCACTGCGGAGACGGAGCTGGGAGAAGTGTCATGGTCAAGATTCACAGCAGCACAGCCAGCCAAGTTCGTCTTTCACGTCAAATCTGCCCAACCAGAAAGAAGTGGCTTCTTTATTATCACCAGAGGGCAACTGCCCTGACCTAGGATCATGGCACAAAAGGACGAGACAAATTTGCCTGCTTCATATTGATGCCTTTTGAAACTGTCTGTTCAAGAATGGGGTGGGGGGGCGGCGGAGAAGAAATCAAGACTTTTTCGGTTACACAAAGATTAAGGGTCTGGCTCCCACAGAAATTGGCTTAAAAAGCTAAAGGATGCGTGTCAGCAGAAAAAACAAAGCCAGAGCTAAGGGATGTCAGGAAGATGAGAAGCAATGATGTCCTAACTCCTGCATAAAAAAAATCACCCTGAAGCATAAGGGCGTATTTCAAAGACACAACCGCATTGTTCTTGAGGCACCGCTGGCTTGCAGCAACCCTATCATAACCGTTTTGCTCAGCAGGGATGGTTTGTGGCTCTCCTGCTCCGTGAGACCTGACGTGAGAAGCCTGGGGGTGGATGGATGCTTGGGGTGGATTGACAGGGGACTCTGGAATCATCTGGAGGCGTCTTTCCTCCAAGCCTGGTGCCTGGCTGCCTCCAACCTCCCCGAGACGTAAGCATTCTAGATGCCTTCACAGTGTGGCAGTCGGTCTCTGGGTCGTTGAGTTCCTGTGGGAGTGCTCCCAGAGGGAAGCCACCTGGCCTTTTGTTAAGGACTGGATTGTGTCCTCCCCAAATATGCCGCATAAACCCCCAAAAGCCCGTAAAGCCCTCTGCTGTCAGAGAATGCAGATGGCACCAGCATCCAAATGGTGCTAGCCACGTGGGCAACGGATGTGCTTCTGGCCGGGCTTGTCAGGGAAACTGGTGAGATTGTCGCCGGAGAAGCCAAGGGTCAAACGAGGAGGAAAAAAAAACACTCTGGAGGAAAAAAACACTCTGAAGGAGGAACAGTACAAGGTGTCGGGACTGGCGTATGTGCTACTCAGGCTTTCCTCGAGAGCGTGGGAACAAGAGACATTCCACGACAAAGAGCACCCAGAGAGGCCCGAGACACCCGACACAGGGATCACCAGGCCTGTCTTTCCTTCTGGAGATGGGAGGGAATGGCGGGGTGGCAGAGACAGCGGCGGCTTCAATCCGTGGGGAACGGGCTCCCGACGCTGGTTCGGGATGTGACATTTTAAGGAAGTGGAGGGCGGGGGAGAAAATGACAGAAAACCTTCTGGAAGAAAATGTGCACTACTATCTTTACGACTGTGGAATAGGAAATCCTTTCTGTGAAAAGTCACAAGGAACGGTGTGCTAAGATTGACGACATGAGGACGTCAAGCCTCTGTTGAGAAAGTGCACCATAAACAGAGTCAAGCCAGAGAGCCATTCGAAGGGAGGAGGTAGTTAGGCAAGGCCCGTGAAAACAGAAAGGCCTTCTGGTGGCCCTCTCAGGGTCGGGGAGGGACTCTTACGACAAGACCAGTGGTTTGAACCCACCGGCTGCTCCCTGGGAGAAAGGTGAAGCCGGGTGACCTCGGAAACCTGATTGAGGTCGGGTCACTCTGAGTCGGTGGAATCAACTTGATGGCGATGGGTTGTTTGTTTGGTTGACTCATAACTAAAGACAGTTACTAACCAGCATGTAAACCCTTACGAATGCATTTGCAAATACCCCAACAGGAGAAAAAAATGAGTGTGCAAAGAGTATGATGGGGCATTTCACACACAGAAAAACAAATTCCAATGGGCAGTAATCCTATTCAAGAATGGGCATCTTAAACGTGGCCTGCACACAACTGATGGATGGATGGATGGTGATAAGAGTTGTATGAGCCCCTAATAAAATGATTCAAAAAAACAAGAATGGGCATCTTTCTAGGAATCACAGAAGTGCACATTAAAAAAAGCTTTAGGGGCTGAGCCCCAGTGACATAGTGGTTGAGTGCGAGACTGCGGCCCACTGGCTTGGTGTTTCAAATCCAACAGCAGCTCTCCAGGAACAAGGCTGGGTCTCCCACTCCCACCAGAGGGCAGTGATGCACCCCTCCTCCTTCCCCCCCTCCCCTGCAAAAAAAAATTCACCCTTCACAGCCTTTGGACTGGCAGACCGCAAGCTCTGCACACTGCCCGTTGGTGAGCCATTGTCACATGAAGTCTTGGATCCAAGACAGGCCCCAGACACAAGGGGCGACAGTCACAAACATCTTTTTGGTTGCACTTCAACCCTAAGAGTGAGACACTGTGAACCACCGGAATCCCGTCAAGACGAGGGTGGACAAGTGCACAGTGGTCCATCCAGTGGCTGCTGAAAGGAACGACCTCAAAGTACACTCGCCCATGTGGACGGGTGTCTCACCAAAGGGTCAGAAGCAAGCTTTAGAATACTGTGTAAAATGTGCCCGACACAACGGATGGCTGGATGGATCGTGATAAGGTCTGTAAGCAGTCCCAGTAAAATGATTTAAAAATCAAGACAAAGGAATACTGTGTAACGTACGCCCAACTTGATGGCAAATTTGATAACCGGAAGAAAAATGAAAGAGGGAGAAAAGTATTCCCGTCGAGTTGACTCTAACTCCAAGTATACAGCGGCACCCCTCGGCGTCTCCCCTGCCCACGTCCTGCCACGTTGGTGCCAGGCCTTTGCCCGAATGGCCAACCTTCCAGTTAGCATTGGAGTGCTTGACGCATGTGACCACTACCTCCCCGATTGAAGGCTGTGGTTCTTTCTGGAGATGATTACTTGCAGGCTGAGGAGCAGGAGGAAGGTGGGAAGCTCCACACACAGGGATTTTCATCTTTATCGTTGTTGGTTTTTTGTTTGTTTGTTTTTATCCCTGGGAGATCTCTTTCAGATCTAGTGATTTCTTAAGCTGGGCAGCGAGTACTGTGGTATTCATTTCTAAATCCTCTGTGCCATAAGTGGGAAACGTTTCATAAGAAAAAAGGGTTGCTGTCTCAGAAACCCACTGGGGCGGTTCTGCCCCAGATAGGGAATCGCCATGGACACAGCGGCCAGGGAGTGTGGTTTGGAGTCTTGATTCTCTCGTGATGGCATCGCTGTGTTACCCTACCACTCTGCCAGCACCACCACATCCTACTTGGTCTCTCTTTTAATGCCCTGTAAGGGAAAAATAAATACATAAGTAACTGGCTGTGAGGCTCACTATATCTGTGACTTGAGGCCAGTTGATTAACAGTCTCTTGAGTTTGCATCCCTCTGGTCAATGGAATATAAGAAGAGTCCTGTCTTCACATGGCATATGGCACATCTTACAAGTGGCCGGTGTGTCCCCACTCCCTTTATCTGGCAAACGTGCAATGAGCCTCCTACTCTGGAGGTTTGACTGAGCAGCTCTGTATTCTGTGGAGTGAGGCATACAAAAAACAGATAAATACACCGTGTGGAGAGCGGTCAGTGCTAAGCAGAGAAATGTAAGAGTGATCTCCTTGTATGTATCCTTGATGCTTCTCTCTCTCTCTCTCTCTCTCTCTCTCTCTCTCTCCAGTTTTCCTTTATCTCCTTTTATATTGTCTCCTCTTCTATTTACACTGCTCCCATGGCCGTGACCCTCACTCTAGCACTCAGCCGCCTGTTGCCCAATAATCCTGGAGACTGACGTCTAAGGCAAATGAGTGCATCGGCCACTCTTGTGACATCAGGCACTGAGCTTCAGGCTTTCTTTGCAAGCGCAAAAGCAGCCAGGTAGCAGTAGTTCTTGGGCAATCTTGTTACTCAAGGGAAGGTTGAAAGGTACGGAGATCGACTGAGTAAAAACAGTCATTAAGACATGCAGCCAAAGCCCTACACCAGCACTTCTGCGGTCCCAGCAGTAGGGTTTTCCCACAGTAGGGTCTGAGGCAAATACCACCCCTCGCCCCCGATTCCGCCTCTTCTCCTTGTTCTACAAAACAAGAGAGTTGTAGAGATAAATGTTTCCCAGGTGTCAGCCTGTGCTAAAACCACTCATCAAAATCTGTTTTATCGTCCTGGGTCCCCAGAGTAACTCAGTATCTCAGTCTCTTTCTCTCCTCTCTCGTTCTATCCATGTGGTCCTAGTTCAATCTCCCAGCCAATATCCCATCTTGGACACACTCTCTGATGTCATATCTTGGCTCCTTTGATGCAAGCTCTCTGCACAACGCCGTCATTGCATAGGCTCTTAAGAACATTAGTAGCCCAAGGAACCTTAGAGATAATAGAAACAGATACTATTTATTGGAAGCCTGGTAGCATAGTAGTTACGAGTTGGGTTCTAGCCACAAGATCAGCAGTTGAAAAGCACCAGTCGTTCAGAGAAAGACTGGGGTTGTATACTTCCATAAAGAGTTACAGTTTCGGGCTGAGCCCCGGTGGTGTAGTGGTTGTGTGCGGGACTGGGGCCCACTGGGTTGGTGGTTCAAATCCAGCCGCAGTTCTCTAGGAGCAAGGCTGGGCCTCCTCCTCCCACCAGAGGGCAGTGATGTCCCCAAAAAAGAGTTACAGTTTCAGAAACTCCAGGGAGATTTCTACCCCACCCTACAGAGTCACAATGAGTCAGAATTGAGTCAATGGCTGTACTTCGACCATTTATTAAGTATCTAGTGTGCATTTTTCCACCTGTGGTTCTTTTGAAATGTAGACTTTTCTGTCACCCACTATGGAGTCATGATGAAGGAATGACTTGCTGATCAGACAGGCTTGAGTCCAGGCACTAGTTCTGTTACTTACAAACCACACAGCACTTGGGCAGGTATTTCTGAAGGCCCCCATTTCCTCATCCATAAAAGAAGACCATCATTCCTCTTTCATGGCTGTGATATAGGTTAAATATGGCAATTCATCTGGTTTCTGTGGTTGGCATGGTGGCTGCTGCAGAGCAAGGGCTCGATACATGTTTGGTTTGGCTTTAAAGATTCACAGTCAGAAGTGAAGTAACTCACATAAGGCTCCAGTTATTATGGGACAGAGCTTGGACCTCCATCTGGGTAGTTTGGACCAGAGTCCATCCAATTCTCCACATGATTGTGCCTCCTCAGGCAGAAATTTAAGAGGAGCCGGGGATGGAAAGTTCAGAAAACCGAACCTTGCTGAATTCCAAATGGAGCTGAAACATGAACACAGCATCCTGGCATGGAAGCAGAATAGGAAGGAAGGAGGTTCGAGGATGGGAAGACCTTGGTATTTAGCCCCGTGAGCACCAGGTTTGGAGGCTGTGGTGCAGGCTCCATGGAGAAGGGTCATCTGGTGAAAGTGTGTCACCCGCCGGGTTCCCGGTGTCCTCAGAGTTCAGGAAAGGAGTCTTTCTCTGTAGTTTTCCGAGGTTAAATTAATTAGTCTATGTGAGATGAAGGTGCACAGGGTAGCAGGAAAGTACAGAACCCAGATGCACTTCGGAAGGAGCAAACTGATCAATCTCACCCAGGGAGAATCCTCTAAACCAAGGGTCCTCAAACTATGGCCCACGGGCCACATGTGGCCACTGAGGACATTCACCCAGGTGTTTTTGCTGCCGATGCTGTCCTGCTGAGCAGCCAACTCATTCTGGGCCCGCAGTGAATTTGTTCATAGTTGTTGTTGTTGTTGTTTTAAGCTAGAGTCCAACCCTCCAACAGTCTGAGGGACAATGAACTGGCCCCCTGTTTAAAAAGTTTGGGGACCAAGTGACGTATGCTCTCTTGGTCTAATTTTACCACTTGTGCCTTGAGAAAGTTGGACAGGTGATTGGTAGCAGAACTGAAACAGAACTTTGGGTCAAAGCAAACTGAGTGCTCCCCCCCTCCCCCCACTGGATTGTAACCTGGAGAGATTCACTTCTTCACATGTAAGGGTAGATAACAATACCACCTCTCTCACAGAGTGTCGTAAGGATGCGCTGCCATGTTAAGTCCTCAGCGGAGCTCCTGGCACGCAGTAAGCATTGCGTAGGTGGTAGTTGTGATGTTGATGACAGTGATGGTGATGACGACGAGAGGAAGAGGAGGTGATGGTGACGACCCAAGCTTGCTTGCTTGTTTGTTTAATGTAAGATTCTCGTCGGATTGTGGAGAAACCAACTAGAGGGAAGGTGAGATAGGAAGTCAGCTTATGAGAAGATGGGCAAGAAGTTTGGGGCATTCCAGGGGATGGCAGGCTATCCACACAGTGATGGAAATATGGGCCTGGGGAGAAAGACTGGCCCCTTTCTCTCATTACGACACCCAGGGTTCCTTGGTTGCAGCAGACATTAATTGAACCTCTACTGAGTACACACAATTCCACTGTGCCGGGATGGGAGCAGGACACACAAGCATAATGTATCACTTTGAAAAAAGTTCTGGATCTCCAGGACAGGAATAGAAACACCTACATTCATTTTTGTAACCAGATAGGTGGTAGGTAGGCATGTATATGTACAGCATTTCTCTGTTGACCCCGCACATTTCCTCTGTACTACTTGGTAGAGACACTTGCACAACCAATTCTCTAACAACCCATGTGTGAAGTCACTCTCTAAGCTTCTACCTAATAAAAGTTGTAGAAGCTATACGCCAGTCATTGCTCATTTTTTAATTGTTAAAATTCTTTAAAAAAAATCATTTTATTGGGGACTCTGGTCACAATCCATCCATCCATCCATTGTATCGGGCACATTTGTGCATATGTTTCTGTCATTATTTTCAAAACATTTTCTTTGTACTTGAGCCCTTGGTATCCTCATTTTCCCCCCTCCCTCCCTTATAAACCCTTGATGGTTTATGGGTTATTATATTTTCATAATAATTTTTTCTAGTCTATGGTTCAGAGAGAAAATTGGGCTTGATCCTCCCACTTAATCAAAGAAATTATACACACACACATATATACACACACACAGAAAGTGTGGTTCTGGAGATTAAATTAAGTCAGGCTTTGAGCACACAGAGGCTACTACAGAGAAAGTAACTTTTTAAAGTGTTTATCCACATCCACTTTTTATGAGACAAGCCACTCTTCTGTTGAAAATGAAGGATATTACTTGGAAATACCAAATCTTTTCATTCTGAAACTTTTCCTAAGACCCTCTGACTACATGAACCTCAGGGACATTTAGGGAAATCAGCGAACCTTTTCCTTCCACTCCCAGAATCCATCCGGTGCACTGGTCGAGTTAGAAGGTAAGTCCCTACTATGTTGCTGCCGTGTGGTTAGGGACCATCGAGCCGGCTCCGGCTTCGAGCAAAACTTTGCCTGGTCCTGCACCATCCCCTCAATTATCCCCATACCCGAGCCCCCTGTTGCCCCCTGTGTCAGCCCGTCTCGGTGAAGGGCCTTCCTCTTTCCTACTGTCCCTGGGCAAGCACGAGGACCTTCTCCAGGGACTGGTCTCTCCTGACATCATGCCCACAGGGGCATGCTGGCTGCCCTTCTCCCTACCCTGGAGACCCTCACATCCCAAGTGGGGAAATGAGATGCACCCACGGAAGGGAAAGACACTGCTGGTCCCTGCTGCATGAGGGGAGGGGTGCTGCGGCCAGGTCAGTCCAGCGTGGGTACATGGGGCCTCAAAAGCATCAGGCTTCCCCAGTGCCATGCTCCATGGTGCTTCGATCATAAAACGGGCAGGGAAAGGACGCGTGGGCCACAGGCTGGGAAGGCCATGTAACGTGTGCTCCCCACTGGGCTCAGCCAGCCGAGGATGCAGCTCTGAAGGAGCCGTCTCTGGGCATGAGGAGTTCCTAGCCAAGCCAGGAGGGGATGCGGTTTCCCAGAGGGCACCGTGGGTGCACCCCGTGCTGTGGACAGGGCAAAGGAGGTTTAGACGCGATGACCTGGTCGACCTTTCCATCTTTACCCTCTCCCCCCACAGGGTCTTTTCACCTAATCCACTTGATGTTCGACGACTACGTGCTCTACCTGTTAGAATCCCTGCACTGTCAGGAGCGGGCCAACGAGCTCATGCGAGCTATGAAGGGGGAGGGGAGCACAGGTAAGTTAAAGGGGCTGCCGGACCGATTTGGGTTGCTGGGTGCTCTCTGTGTCTCTAATGCCGTGTCCCAAAGAACTTCAGCTCGGTGGGCTTATCAGAGGATAGGATACCAGTCACGGTGTTCCCCTCTTTGAAGTGGGCGTGCCCTGTGTCAGAAGGGCCTGGAACACCGTGGTGGTGGTGGTGGTGGTGGTGGTGGTGGTGGTAAACCATGGGAAGGATTTAGGCTGGAGGTGGGTTGGGGTGATAGGACACAGGTGGAAAAGACTGTTTCCACGTAGGGGGCCGGTGACCATGTGGGTTAAGCACTGGGCTGCTAACCCCAAGGTCGGCAGTTCAAACCCACCAGCTGCTGCATGGAAGGGAGAAAGACGAAGCTTTCTGCTCCTTCTGCAGTCTTAGCGACCCTATGGAAGAGATCCACTCTGTCCAGTAGGGTCATTCAGAGTCAGAACTGACCTGACAGCCGTGGGGTGAGTTTGGGAGGTAACTGGGGAGCCTGTGTGGGGCAACAGTTACATGCCTGGCTGCCCATTGCAAAGTCAGGGGTCTGAACCCATCAGCTCCCCCAGAGCCCCGCTGAGTCTGAATCCACTTGGTGGCAAGGGGTGACGACAGCTAGCCTGGCCATCTGGCTGTAAGAGCCCACTCTTCTCTCTGTCTGCAGCTGAAGTTCGAGAAGAGATCCTTCTGACAGAGGCGGCCCCGCCAACCCCTTCACCTGTGTCCTCGTTTTCTCCAGCAAAATCGGCCACCTCCGTGGAAGTGCCAGCTCCCTCCTCCCCAGTCAGCAACCCATCCCCTGAGTACACTGGCCTCAGCACTACAGGTAAGGGCCGCTTCCCACAAAAGCCATGCTGTGCATGGCGAGGGGCTGGTTAAAGCCAGGGCTTTGTGGAAGAGCGCTCTTCTTCCCGACTCCTCCCGAGGTGAGGCCGCGACCCGGCTGCCTTCCTAGGCTCCAGGATGGCTTGCAGGTGCTCCTCTATGGGTTTACATGTCATCCTTGTGCTTCTCTTTCCAAAGCTGCTGAGGAAATGCAGCATAAGTCTTCACTTACGGGGCTGGTGTAGTGGTTGTGTGCGGGACTGTGGCCCACTGGCTTGGCGGTTCAAATCCAGCAGCAGCTCTCCAGGAGCAAGGCTGGGCCTCCCACTCCCACCAGAGGGCAGTGATGCCCCCCGCCCCAAATCTTCTCTTCTACAACTGTGTTAGGCCATATTTACTAGGGAAATAAACTCAGGGATGCTCGTGTCTGTGTGAGAAAGAGCTGCGGATCAAGGAGGAATTGTATGTCAAGAGAATATCCCGGCGCTGCCCAACTCAAGTCCGTAAGCCCCGTACTAGTGCCCGAATCCCTCTCCAGCCCCACACTGTCACAACCATGATGCAGAAGGCGGGGAGGTCGCTGGCTGGCCCCAACCATGCGGAGTTGTGTGGACCCAGTGGCGGTGGCCACGTGGCAGGATTCTGGCAGGTCCCAGTGTGACTCACTGCTGGCAGGAAGGTGAAGGCAGAAAGCAAGAGAGTCATTTATCTCAGATGTCCAAAGGGGAGGCCAGCAAGCTGCAAACGATTGGCAGGCTAAACTCCACCCATATCTTCTTTTTTAAAAAATCCCATTTTATTGAGGGCTTGTACAACTCTTACCACAAGCCATCCCTCCATCCATTGTGTCGGTCACATGTGCACATGTGTCACCTTCATCATTCTCAAAACATTTTCTTTCTACTTGAGGCCTTGGTATCAGCTCCTCATTTTTTCCCCTCCCTCCTCGCTCCACCCCCCCTCCTGAACCCTTGGTACTTTATAAATTATTATCATTTTGTCATGTCTTAGACTCATATATTCTTACTGGTGCCATTTTGGCACCCCAAACCTAACCCCCTGCCCACAAGGAAAAAGATGGCAGGCACAAAGTTATACCATAGAGTCCATTTGTGCAGACCAGAAAGGGGCCGTTCTGTGAATCAGAAGCTGAGGAGAGGGGCAAGGGGACACGAAGCGGTAAGCTGAGGCAGCCATGGCAGCCCCAAGCAGGTAGCACC
Organism: Nesogale talazaci; assembly: GCA_004026705.1. Taxonomy (NCBI): domain Eukaryota; kingdom Metazoa; phylum Chordata; class Mammalia; order Afrosoricida; family Tenrecidae; genus Nesogale; species Nesogale talazaci. The sequence continues at coordinate 5,674 of PVJH01025910.1, read as the reverse complement.
TGTAGGCAGAGCTGGTCATGGGCCGAGGGGCACTGCCCCGAGGAAAGGCCCACACAGCCCAAGGCGTGCACCGAATTCTTGTTGGCCGGGCTGTTTGAAAGCTTCTGGGAGAAAGGGGGCTGGCTTCCAAAAGCAGCTTCGTGCCCAAGAAAGGAAACTAACAGGGCAGCCGGGAGAGGACTCCGGAGACGAGAAGTTAAAAGAAGAAACCGTCCTGTAAGAACCGAGTCAAGATCTCCAAAAAGAAATACCATAGATGATCTTTCAGGGGAACAGAAAAATTAATTAGATGGGCCGAGTGGCTGAGTAGGTAGAACTGAAAGAGAGTCAATGAACTGAAAGACTGATCTGAGGCATTTTCTGATATGGTGACTCACAGATTGACTTAAAGAAAGACCCACAATTTGACTAGATAAGTAAACAAACAAAACCCACTGCTATCAAGTCGATTTCTGAGTCACGGTGACCCGACAGGACCGAGTCCAACAGAGAAGTTTCCCAGGCTTCAAATCTTTACAGGGCCAGCGTCCTTCTGCAGAGTCCAGTGGGTTTGAACAGCTCACCTTGGGGTTAGCGGCTGAGGTGGATTGACATTATGTGTCAAAGGGAGACTTAAGAGAAATGGCTGGTGAATCCGGAAATGCCCATGTTTACCTAACAAAGATGTTTCTTCTGCCAGGCCAGGCCCGGAGGTTGGAGAATAATGACGGGCGGCCCTGCTTATGTGGTGGCAGAAAGAGGAGCGGAAAGGGAGGGAGGGAGGGTAAGCCCTTTTCGGGCTGAGCTGGAGAAAATCGAGGAGAAAAGGGAATCCTGACAGCAGCCTACACAAGAACTCGGCCCCCAAGGGAATGAGGACCAGCCTGATGGAGGCATCTCGGCGTCGACATTGAACTCGAGAACCGTGGCGAAGCAGGCAGTGCCTTGGAAGGGCAGGGGAGAGCCTGCCGAGGAAAACCTTGACTCCACAATCCGACACCTACACAGAATTCTCAGCCACCTGGCTCGGGGACTTTTTAGGTGCCCGGCGCGTGCTGGTTGCCATAAGAAGTACCCTGGTGAAACCAGGAAGAGGAGGTGTAAGAGAAGTCTGCTCACGTGAGTGACTGTCATTGTCATGTGCTGCAGGGGAGGTGCAGGCTAGGGTGCAGGCTCGTGCTTGGGCTCCCCGTGGAAGGAGTGGCGTGGGGTGCTTGCGAGGTACAGTTTGACAGAGAGCATTGCAGCACTGCTCACAGCTCTGCAGCGGCTCGGGGGTCCTGCCAAGGTTGGAATGATGGATGCAGAAAGAAAAGCTAGGAACTGATTGCCTGGTGGCAAGACAGACCACCCCCGCCATCCGGCAGACACACACAACCCAACCCGTGATGACATCCTTGCCTCTGAAACCGTTCGGGCCTCCAGAGCCCGGAGAGGAAAGTGCTGGCTCCAGGCAGCCCAAGCCATTTGAGTAACACCTTTCTTGCAACGTGGCCACCTGCCACGCAGGGAGACAAGCCCTCCACGGGTCCACGGAGGAGGGTGAGGGACAGGTGCCTGGGGTGTCTTGGCCATCCTTCCTGCAGCGTGTGAGGCATGACAATCTTGACTGTCATTGGCAGTGGTCGGTCCGTGGGCCCAAAGGGGGGGAAGGCAGGTGTGAGGGTCAAGGTCACAGGGTCATCATAAAGGTGCGAGGAGATTTCTGCGCAGTGTGCTCGTGCTCGAGGGCTATAGATTGTCAAAATACAAATAGGAAACAGGTTCCCTTCAGATGACCAACCTTTGAAGACGGGGCACATTCCAGCTTTGTTCTCGCCTCTCCCCGGGGGGCATGAAAACTGCCGTCCTCTAGAAAACGACAAGCCTCTCTCTAGTACCACTTTTGAGAAACCCCACAGCCCACGCGGACCGGGCCCTAGTAATCGGGCTGGGTGGTCATCTGGGTGGTGGCAAAGCGCCGCTTCTGAATCGTCTGTGTGGCTTCCTGGAATGATCCATGCTGTTGCTCCCTGAAATGAAGAGATGTGTTCTTCTTCCAGAGCGTAGCAACTTTTCCTTCCCCCAGCACTGCTGTCGGGAGGAGAACCAGGATGGGCAGCCCTCTCAGAATGCATCCACCCGTCCGCTTCTCTCACCGTGCTCAGCTCTGCAGCAGAGGGCTGTCACACCCGGTGACATTTTCAGCAATGTAAAAACCATTGCATCGGGTGACAGCTCACCTACTTTCCAAATAACATGCCTGCCGTGACCTTGCCGTGAAAACCACAAAAGCAATCAATCCTCTAAGGGGACAGAAAAAGAAAGAAAAATCAAAGTCAGTAAAGCAAGGCCTAATGAAGGCGTGGAAAAAAAGTCAAAGCAAAACCTGGGCTCAAGGGTTTTCTTAAAACCCAGCATGGAATCTCCCATCATCCCGTTATCTCAAGTTCCCTGGCCTGTTCCAATCCTCAGCTCGCTGATTATGAGCAAACGGCCGTCCAGGGTCGTCCAGCACAAAGATGACGAGTGTCTCTGTCACCAGTGTGGTTTGAAGTGCCCCCTGTTGTCCTAGCAGACTCTGGCCGTCCTCGAGCGCATGGGGTACATCCTATCAAGTTAGACTTACCGAATGTCAAGTTCAAGCCTAACAGACACTGGCAGCTCCAGAACCAATCAGTGCCTCAGGGAGAGTCACCTCCCCAGCTGGCAGCACTGAAAACCAACCGGCAGTTTTGTTTCCCTGGGGCACACAGGAGCAGAAAGGCATCTGTCGTACAAACCAATGTGGTGTAGATGAGGAATCATGAGGACACCCTGCTGGTGATGTCAGGTAGGCGATGAGCTGCTAACCACAAGGTCGGCAGTTCAAACCCACCTGCCGCCTGGCCAAACAAAGAGAAGGCTATCTGTATCCATAAAGATTTATAGCCTAAGAGAAACACAACTTTCACAGCTTCAAAAACCCTATGTAGGATTCCCGTGGGTTGGAATAGACTCAATGGCAGTGGGATTTTGGGTTGGGGATCTTGGGTCAGGAGGAAAATGGCCACTTTGCTTGGCCACCGTAGCTGGGTTTGCACCTATCTATATTTCTACATGTGTGTTTTCTTAAGACCATATGTATTAACTGTTTATTTAGTAGTAGTAATAATAATAATAATAATAAAAGACAAGGAACTCTAGTACCTAGCATTGCACCTGCTCAATGGCCAATTTTGACTGGTTTTATTATCTTCTATGGCAACGTCACGATCGTTGACTGCCTGGAGGATTCCACCTTAGCAGATTTTCCTACAAGGTCAAATTGAGCCCGTGTTATTTCTCTCTTGTCCTCAGAGCCTTGGGGCCTTGCCGTCCTGCTCACAGCCCAGCAAAGTTCAGAGTCCTGTACCATTCTTTAAGGAGAATGGGGAGCACGCCAGGGTGGGTGCCCAACTGGCTGGCCCAGTCCTTTTAACATGACTTTGGGCTGTAATTCTTTCATGTCATTTAAGGTGACATGCCAAGCTCCCACTTTGTCATAGTCAGGCCTCCAAAGGACTCCAAGACCTCATTTATGATGTCATTTTAAGCATTCCCTCCCTCGGCAATGACAATAAAAGTTAACTATTAAACGCATGTTTTCAACTCTCCACTCTGGGTTCCCTGCAACACAAAGCCCAGCAAATTGAATCGTCGAGGGGCTGGGGTGCCTAAAGAAATAAAGGCCAGGCCCTCACAAAGGGCCCTCACTGGAGGACATCTGGCCTGCCCCACTGTGGCTTTCTAGACCGGAGTAGAGGATGCAGCAAACATGGGCTGAAAGAACATGTGTGCGGTTTGCTATTCCCAGGGCAGCTGAACAAAGCAGGCTGTGGTGGCCCCTGCAGCCCAGTCACAGAGCCCACCACAGTGACTTAGCCACCCATGGGACCTCGGGGCTGCCCCTGCTGACCCACACCCCCGGCCCACCTCCTTTCATTCTGCTTCCTGTTCTTCAAAGAAATGGAGTTAGGAAACACACGCTGGGGATGAAAATCGATTGCTTCATATCCCCTCATTGACTTCACACCATCAAGGTCTTGGCTTGGTGTTGGAACCTTGGATCCGCCTCGCTTTTTACTCACTCATCAAATATGTTCGCCCTGTCTAATCTGTGCCCTGTGCCCTTGATGGACCTCAATGAAAAACAACACCCCCGCCGCTCCTGACACCACACACACACACCACCGCAGTCACTGCTCCCGTGGTGGTTAGCCTCCTACAGCAGTGGTTCTCAAGCTTCCTCATGCCGCCACCCTCGCATGCAGTTCCTCATGTGGTGATGAGCCCCCCCCCCCGCACCCCCAGCCATAACATTATTTTCCTTGCTCCTTCATCATGGTCACTTTGCTACCCTTAGGAATCGGGTCACGACCCACAGGTTGAGAACCTCTGGTACTACAGGGTAAGAGAGGCAATTCAGCAAAGTTAGCCCGCAGAGAAATGGATCATTTGAAAGGGTCCCAATTAAGGGTGACGAATGACAGGGGCGGTGGATTGTGAGCAAAGTGTAAAGTGGTGGGGGGGACCCACTGTCCACAGTGGTCAGAAAAGGCCTGCCTGAGACCTGAGGTTTCACCAGGAGAGTGGGGAGGAAGAAAGAACATTCCAGTCAGAGGGCGAGGGCATGTACAGAGATAGGCCCTTTAGCAGATAGGACCTGCACACAGTCAGAACTGACCAGTGTGGAAGAAACGGGAGAGACTGGACTGACGGGATGTTTGGGAGGTAGACGGTGGGAGCTACGTCATGGATCAATCTCTCTCTCTCTATCTCTCTCTCTATCTCTCGTCCTCCCACCTGGTGGGAATGGATTCATTGACTGCTCCTGGCCCTCGTTCTGGCCACAGAACTCCTGTCAAAATGCCGTTGAAACAGATGACGGTTTCAACTTGGGTGGGAGTTGCTCCTTACGCACAGCTCGAGTAGGAGGCTGGAGCAGTCACAATCTAGGAGTTAGGGAAGTATAGATGATCATCTGGAGCAGCACTGTCCAAAGGGAACTTGGTGCAGGCTGGAGGTGTTCTTCAGCTAAGCTGTCCCCTTGCTGGCTGGTCGGCACTGGCCAGGCTACATGTGGCTATCGAGCCCCTGACACGTGGCTTGTACATCTGACAAACTGAATTTTTTAATTGCATTTCCTGTAATTTAAGTGGAAATAGCTATATGTATGTAACAAGTGTTTATTGTATAGGGCAGAGCAGCTGTATAACCTCTCTCTCTCTCTCTCTCTCTCTCTCTCTCTCTCTCTCTCTCTCTCTTTCTTTTCCCCTGCCATTGACTCCATTCTGACTCGGTGACCCTGTAGGATGCATTTCCAAGGCTGTCACTCCTTACGGGAGTAGGAAGCCCCTCTTTCCCCCGAGCAGGCTTCGAACTAGGGATCTTACAAATTACAGCCCAACATGTAACCATGGCACCACCAAGGCCCCTCTCTAACTACTTGGGCCTCGGTAGGCAATACAGCCGGCCTGAGAGAAAGGTTGTTGCGAAGGTTACAAAGTCAGCGCTTTATTTATTTACTTATTTATTTGGTCAGTAGCAAAAGGACATTAGCCTGGGGTCTGGTGTATGTTGGTGATGACTCATGCCATCCATGCCATTCACTCATCCATGCCACCAGTCGCTGCCGATTGCCTGTGACAAGGCCAAAGGTACAAAGGCAAGTCTCTCAGCACCCTCGCTGTCCTGT
>PVJH01025909.1:0-30667 GCA_004026705.1 Nesogale talazaci | reverse complement strand
ACCACATGGCTTTGCCCTGATGAAGACAGACCTCTGAAGCTGGAGTGGCATGCTGTTGATGGACCTGAGCCCTGGAAGCGAGGAGCCATGGGGAGACCCCTGCCAGCTCCAGAATTCTGCACCCACTGACCTGTGACTTCCTGAGTTGGAAGCAGACTTTATAGACTGACTTCAGGCATATGGATTAATATTGGACTTATGACTTTGCACTGGACTGGATTGGGATGCCTTCTCAGTGTCACATTTCTTTTGTATATAAACCCTTTCCTTATACCTATATGCGTGTCTCTGAAATTTGTTCCTCTATTCTACCCGGACTGACACACCATTGTTGGATCATAAATCCTGGGGTGCTTCTTTCATGGGGAGTTAGCTGAACCCTCATTTAGATGACTGCTTGTTTTAAGACAAGTCTTTACGACGACAAATGCTATTCTTTCTAATAGCTAGGCACCATCCGATTTCTTCACCACACTTTGCTACAGCACCCGTATCTTCAGCGATCACCCCAGGGAGCTAGGTATTGAGTAGCGCCGTGAGCTTGTTAACTTTTTACAGGAGTAGTAAGCCCAGTCTTTCTTACGAGGAGTGGCTGGTGGTTTTGAACTGTTGGCCTTGCTGTTAGCAGCCCAATGCATAATGAACTATGAATTCCTAGGCATTGTGTCATTCTTTGTGTCTTCAATATTACTGTTCCTTCAACAAGATTACCTCCATAGCGAAGGAGATTGCCTTAGGCTATTTTTACTTGAGTATCCTTCTAAAATTTTCTCATTAAACTCCCTTTTTTGCAGTTCTTTGCTCATCAAGCATTATCTGTGCTACAATCCAGCTGTTCACATGAATATAATTTCATCTTCAGGGAGACAATGTGATAGCTATGTCAATGTTGACAATTCAGCCCATGTGACTACAAGTATCAGTACAATCGGATAACCTGGTTCTATAGCCTCAGTTCTCCCAATCAGTATGTTCTGCCTCCATGGATTCAACCAATTATGGATCAAAATATTGAGAAAAAATCCAGAAAATGAAATGTGGCTTTGGCACACGCTGCACAAAAAGGGAATCCCGCAATGAAATGATGCACAGGCATAACCCGCCTCTATCCTATTGCCATTTCCCAGACCGGTGCCCCCCAGCCCTTGTCACTTGAGCCTCATTTGCCTAAAGTCTCATATGGATGCTTCTTATGTTCCTTTGTTTCTGTGAAAGTGACTCCAAAGAGAGAGCACAAAGTGCTACCTATGTAACATTTACTTTGTATTAGGTATTATAACTAACCCTGAGATGATTTAAAGTATGGTGAGAGGAAATGTGTAGGTTAAATGCAATTACTGTGTCACTTTATTTATAATCAATGTTCATGGAAACAGAAGTCAAGAGACTAAAGGACACAATGCATTGGGTACCAGTTGCACAAGACACTTTAAAGTGTCGAAAAGTCAGGCTGTCACTATGATGACTAAAATGTGCCTGGTCCAAGCCAAGGTATTTTTCAACTGCCTTACATGCATGTGAAGGTTGGACCCTGACCAAGGAAGATCAAAGAAGAATCGATGTTTTTGATTATGGTGCTCGCATAAGTCAAAGTATCATGGAGTGCTAAAAGGCAAACCTATCTGTCCTGGAAGAAGTAGGGCTAGAATGTTCCTTAGAAGTGAGGATGGCAAAATTGTGACTCTTTTACTTTGGAGATGTTACCAAGGGAGACCAGTCCTTGAAAAAGGACTCCATGCTTGGTAAAGTAGGAGGGAAGCAAAACAGGGAAGACTCTTGATCAGATGGATTGACATAGTAGCTGTGACAATGGGCTCAAAGGTAAGAACAGGTGAGATGTTGGCGTAGGACTGGACTGGTTGTGTTTCCTTCTACTTTACACAGGGTTGCTATGAGTCTGAACCAATTCCACGGCACTTACCACCACCAACAATGCCATTTTATTTCACTTCTTAAATTTTTTTAATCATTTCATTTTATTGGGAGCTCTTACAGATGTCATAAACATTCCATAGTAGTATGTTTATATTTATTTATAACAGTTTCATTGAGATATAATTCACATATCATACAATTTGGCATATTAAAAAGAGTTGTGCAGTCATCACCATGATCAATTTTAGAGCACTCTCTTCTTTCTTGTACTCATTATTATTATTTCCCATTCCCCCTAACCTCCTTTACTTTAACCCCAAGAAACTATTAATCCAGTCTCTACAGATTTACCTATCCTAGATTTCTCATACAGAAAACCACACAAAACAAAAAGAAAAAACCCCAACAGCCATAACAAAATAAAACAGAGAAAAACCTCAACTGAAAAGAAAGCAGAGAACACTAAAAGATTGAGCCAAATAAAAAGGGGTCAAAGGGGAGAACAAATGATAAGGTGCAAAATTTTAGCTCAATCTGCATCAGTTCATTTCCCAGTGCTCTCTGTCCGACAGCAAGGCTATACACATCCCTGATCGATGGTCGGAAGGGGTTCTCGGAGGCTTATGGCACAGGTGACTGCTGGTGGCATCTGCTGGCTTGGTTCCGGCCCATCATGACCTCATGCACACCCTAACGAAGCACTGTCCGGTCCTGCTCAGTCTTCACGATTGTTCTGAATGTCTGAGGCCCTTGTTGCAGCCACTGTATCAATCCTTCTTGTCAAGGGCTTTCCTTTGTCTTTCCGCTGCCCCTCTATTTTACTACTCACCATTTCTTTCTCTGGCGATTGGTCTTTAAAGGAACCTGCACATGCATTGGGACTTTCACTGTCATCTAGAGTCTTCTTCAAGCATGGAGTTCAAAATTTAAGCTCTACTACCATTCCCCCATCTGGATTTGGGTTTTGTTACTGACACCCCTTGGATTACACAGATGGGTGGTATTCTTCTATGTGGACGTGGCTGTTGCCTTACTGAATCTGCTGTGTATACCCAGGGTTGATTGTATATTATCATCTGTGAGGATAGTTAGTGTGATGGCTCTCCTCCAGAAAGACTCATTTCTTCTGAGGTATTGATAAATAACCTTTCGCATCAACAAAACCTTTCTCAGAGTCAAAACTGAAAAAAAAAATCATGAAAAATTGCTGTAAGGCTTCCTGGAGACCTGACAGCTCATTTTATCATGTCCCTCTGGCATCATTGTCCACTTTCTATAGAATATGTATGGTGAAGAGGAGGACTGTCCTGTATGCTACCGATTTCTCCCCAATCCACATTGACCTAAATTAACAAGACACTATTATATGGAAGTTTGTAACTGGATCTGATCCTTGAAATCATGACATGGTATGAAATTGAAGCAAATATGTGGAAATTTAAACATTCCTCCATATCCAGGAAGATGGTTTTTACTTAAAGAAGTTGACTTTTAACAAATGTTTATTTGTGATTAAAGAGAACAAGCACCACAGAATTTGTGAATTTTAAGTGCTCTTCTCAGGTGAGACTACCCGTGTTGAGTTTTCGTCATTCTTTTCCAGATTTAACACAGAATAATCTCACAAGTTCTTTTTTTTGGGGGGTGGGGTAGCATCACTGCCTCTGGTGGTCATGGGAGCTACCCAGTGCTGCTCCTGAGAGCCGCCGCTGGATTTGAACCGCAAAGCCCGCGGGCTGCAGTCCCGCACTCAACCACTTATGCCACTAAGGCTCAGCCCAACCTAACAGGTTCTTTAGCAGGCACCTGAGCAATGGCTTTAAGAGTAAACCCGAGGTTATTAAAAATAGAACTTTACTCTTCCGTTAAGGATTAGAGACTATTTTCCTTAACACAGATCAAAATACTTGGCTCTGATTTAGCACCTGCACAAAAATACTTTGAAGTTGAATTATATTTGATTTCTTTTGAAAACCTGTTACCAGTAAGACACATCAATGTTTTTCTCCTGTGTTTTGAGTAATTAAGGCAGCTCTGCCTTATTCCTAAGGCACCTTCTGATGTATTAAATGCCATGAAAAGGGCATCGCTCATGATGAACTCAAGTGGCCATATTTCATCAATTAGTCAGTCAGTGATATTTACTGAATGCCACCGAGAATAGAGCACTCCGTAAATATCAGAAAGCCACATTTTATACAGACATTTCCTTCAGTACACTAACCTGCCATATCACACTGCCTGTTGGGGCCTCTCTTGTATATTTGCACCTCTCTCCTGATTGTGAGTTGAGGAATGTAGGGTCTCTAAGCCCAGCTTATATGACCTTGCTAGGGCACGATATTCCTGGAAGCATTTAAAAAAATGAATCAGCAGGGATAAAGGAAAGAGGGAAGTGAATGTGATCTCTCCAAGGAGTCATCTGGCAGGCCGAGAATTTGAAGGTCAATCTCAGGTTTAAGAAACAAGCTGTGCATTCCTTGTGTCATTATGAGGGATGGCAAGAGCCTGGAAAACCTAACTCCTTAATTTCTGGTCTAGATTCCCGGGCTTATGATGAATATCCCTTAAGGTTTTTTGTACTTACCATTGTGAAGGGCATTTCTAAATGTGTGTGTGTGTGTGTGTGTGTGTGTGTGTGTTTGGTCCTGAAACATCACCAATTTTGATTCGTATATGGTTAGGTGATATCCAGTTGGTTCCAACCCATAGCAACCTTATACACAACCCTATATACAACCCTATACACAGCCCTATACACAGCAGAGTAAAACACTGTCTGGTCCAGCCCCATTCTCACGATTGTTCCTATGCCTGAGCCCATGGTTGTAGCCACTGTGTCGACCCATCTTCTGAAGAACTTTTCTCATTTTTGCTGTCCCTCCAGGTTACCAAGCACAATGTCCTTCTCCAGGGACTCGTCACTCCTGACAATATGCTCTACAGTCCTTCGTGTCCCACTCATCATTCCTTCTGTGTGCCTCCGCATTCCCACTTCCCTTAATTTCCTAAACATACGGAACCCTCAGAATACGTTTCGGGCTCAAATCTGAAGAACCCGACTTACGCAGCCCCTGCCAGCATGGACAGACTTCTTTTTATGCATTTGGAAATTGCAAAAAACAAACAAACACACACACACACAGCATGGCAACAAATATGTTGTTCATATGTCACTGGCCAAAGCAAGCCGCATAGCCTTGTCTCATGTCAGAACTTCAGGGGTGCAAGACATATGTTCCTGGAAGGTGGATCAGCCTTTATCATCACAGTGGTCCTAGCTTGTTTTACAGAGTTTAGGAGACCTGGTGGCATAGTGGGCTAGGGGCTAAGCTGTTTTACCCTAGGACTAGCAATTTGAAACCACTGACCTGTTCATGGGAAAAAGATTTACAGTCTCAGAAGCCAATAGGGAATGATGACCTTCTCATAAAGGGACATGGTTTGAAATTGACCTCGGGGTAGTGCGTTTTGAGTTTTTGAGCTTACTATGCTCTTTTTGTGTGAATGCCTGTATTATCAACTAGGAAAATGCTCTTAAATCGACATACTTGTATAATCCCTTTAAAGATTTGCTTTGAAAATCTGACATGGCATGATGGAGATTGAATGATGGATGCTCAAAATGAGGATAAGGGAAATATTGAGAACTGAAGTTAAAATTTGAATGACATTGGCCAAAGGAAAAATACTAAACAGCCTTTTTAGATAACTAAGGCCCCCCAATAAAATCATTAGTGAAAAAGAAGGAAGGGGAAAGAGGAGCTTTTACCAAGAGCTCAAGCAGAAAATATTTGGAAAAGAAGATGGCAACATGTGTACAAATATGCTTGATACAAATGATGTATGGAGTGCAATAATCCCCAATAAAATCATTGGGAAAAAAGATAACTTAAAAACAATTGTGATGTCAGCAGAATTCAATTTTACTTGTATTAAATATTGAATTATGCTGAAAAATGAAAACAAGTTGATAGTCAAGTTGGTATAGCATGAAACCACTGTTTGGTCTGATTTCTTGCTGAATTGACAAAAATGAACAAATTTACCGAAAAATTTGAAAACAGTTTTATCACCCCTTCTTCCACGTAACATGCAATTCAATTACAATCATCATGGCAATCAATTTTAGAAACTTTTCTTCTGCCTTATATTTATCATTAATCATGTAATTATTGTTTTTAAAATCATGGCAAAAATATACAAAATAAAGCATCCTCCAATACAACATGTACATATATAATTCAGTGCCATTGATCATACAGTAAAGTTGTGAAACCTTTATTGATATCCTTTTCCAAATTATCCCACTACCCTTGACATAAACTCAATGCCCCATTAGCAAAAAGTCTCCCTCCTTCACTCATGGTAACCACTGGTCAACTTTAGTTTCATTATTTTTGTTTTAGTAATTATCTGATATAAAATTCACATCTCAGATACCTCCATATTTAAGTCACTTTTAAAGAATTGCACCGTCGTCATCACAATCAATTCAAACACTCCCTCTTCTCCTGCATTCCCTGTTTGTACCTCTAACCCTTTCACTCTCCCCACCGCCATGCCTGATAAACCATTGTACCAGTTATTGTTTCTACGCACCCATTCCTTCTGTGCTTCCTAAACTGGGAGAACTAACAGAAACAACGAAAACCAAAGCCAAAATGAAATGAAACAGAAAGAAGAAAAATAAAAAGAATAATATGAAGCTGAAAATGAAAGTAAAGAGTAAGAAAGAAGAGGCCACCACCAACGTTTAAAAAAAGGAGACATTTCTGTCATGGCACAAGTGAGGAAGACTTAAGCCTAGAGCAAATTCAGATCGAATAAAGAGGGAGGTAAACTGACCAACGGTCATATTATATCGTGGTTCCACCCATAACAATCAAGTTTACAATAATCTCTAACAGTAAATCTGTTTGGATCCCTCACCTGTGCCCACAGGAAATCTGCCAGAGGCTTATTCTCACTAGATATTACGCAGATGGATTCGGGGCTCCTACTGTTCTCTATAGACTTCTACACATTGGGTGTTCGCAATCTGAGCTCGGATGCATTTCCCTTCACCTTTGTGTTGGCTTCCTGGATTGGGATACCTCAGTGTTTTGCTGCTGAGAGAATTCATGCGGCAGAAACACTTTTGTAAATCCAAGTGGGTCTTTATGAAGGAAAGGGAAAGTTTCAGGTATTACAGTCTCAAAAGGTACACGCTATTTCTGGAAAGCCTGCCAGGACTTGAGGAAGCGACTCAGGATTCTTAACTAGGTGGGAAAAAACACGGAAAGAACACAGAACAAGGAGCGTGACCCCCACATGTGTGGACCTGGAGAATACCCGGAGGCCAAGAGGGTGTGCAGGACTGTGGCCCTGTCTTTATTCTCTCCCGCCCCACAAGCTGGAGGCGGCGTGGTTGAGGGAGTTGACTGACTTAATTAGCTGAACTAGGCACACCTGTGTGATGCCAGGTGCCTAGGTAGCTTTAGGCTTAGGTTTCACCTGCACTAGGAGGCTTAGTCTGCACGTGCCCTCTTCTGGATTTTCCCACAGGAGCCCAATGGCGGTCTGATTTCTTTCCAACTTCATTGTTGTGGCCCTTTCAGGCATCAGAGACATAACCCTCTTTTGTCCCTTATCTAGCTACCTGATATTTGGATTATGTTATCATTGTCTTTGGATCACCCAGCCTGGAGTGTTTCTCCTGTGTGAACTTAGTTGGCACCTAGACGGCTGTTTGAATACAGATCTCTGAGACCCCAGTCATTATTCCAGGTGGCAGCTGGGCACCTTCTGCTTTCTTCACCACACTTTGCTGTAGCACCCTTATCCTATCTCTTCCTGTATGTCTGTATAGTGCAGGGTCACATAAGAAGAATGAACTGTTCTTGGATTGAGGGAGCCCAGAATCCATCTGCTTGTCCACATGTTATCAACAGCTCAAGTTTACTTTGGCGGTCATATGATGACAAAAACAAAATCCAACAAGAACAGCACCACCACCACCACCCCAAGCAAACAAAACCAAAATCAACCCTCCCAAATTTTTACAAAACTAAACTAATAGGAAAAATTCATCCTCTTGTAGTACTGTTTTTTCCTTGAAGGCTTTAGAACCCGCTAGTGTTTCTCACATCTCACGGTCTGTTAAACAAAAGCCCCTTGACCTACGATTTTCAATGTCTTGTTTTCTTATCACTTGGTTTCTAAACAACGACACATCTCTTTTAATCATCTTCAACAATTTAATGACCACATTGTCCACAAGAAAATTTCAATATATAGACAGTAAAAAAATTTACATGAAGATAAGTTCATTCTGAGGTTTTTTTTTTTTTTTAACTTTCCATTGGAAATTCAGATTTCCTGGGACCAAGAAATCTTTCAGCATGTATTTAATTCTTTTTTTTTTTGCATCACTGCCCTCTGGTGGGAGTAGGAGACCCAGCCTTGCTCCTGGAGAGCTGCTGCTGGCTTTGAACCACCAACCCAGCGGCCCGCAGTCCCACACACAACCACTACACCGCTGGGGCTAAGCCCTGAGCATGAATTTAATGTCTTGTTTCTCGAACAAAGTTGTTAGCATATCCAGCTATGAAGACACCGACAACCTTGTAGCTTTCCAGGTGAATTCCAACTGCTCTCCCTCCAGCTTCCAGGTGGCAGGAAGTTTTCAGGCTTTGATGGAATAGCCCTCCTCATTGGTTTGGATGACTTCCCATTGCTCTTCCAGCTACACAGAGAAGCAGAACATAACTAGTAGTATTCTTTCTTTCCTATAAAACTTCCTTGATTTTTCTTTGCAGATCCTTGGATAGGTATGTTCCCTTCCTTTCCTGTATGGCTAGAACATCTTGATTCTTTGGCTTGGTCTTCAAATTTATGCATGTCTCTGTTATAGACTGAGACTATATAGACAAAGCAATATGAAGCCTTGAGGATACTGGAAATTTTCTGTGTTTTAGGTCAAGACTCAGAAAGGTTGGAACTTCAAAAGACCTTGGCTCTTTGTCCTTTAAATAGTCTTGGAAGCAACAGTTGAACTTTTGACTGCTGATTGAAATGTTGACAGCTTGAACTCATCCAGTGGCTTCTAAGGAGAAAGACCCGACAATCTGCTCCCCTAATGATGACAACCTAGAAATATCAATAGGGCAGTTCTACTCCCATCATATAAATCGGAATCAACTTACAGCACCTAACAATATTGGCGCATTAGTTAAAAGTACACTGTCCCTATACAGTGGTTATCTGTAAGCTATGATACCAAGGGAAATATTTATTTTCTTCATTAGACTCACCTTCACTTTCTGCAATGAGTATGCATAAATGAAACACAGAATCTTGCTTAGAAGTTGCCCCTAGCAACTTTGTTTTTGTTGCTCTTGCTATTGTTGTTTCTTGTTATTTATTAAATTGTGCCCTCCCACCCCGCAATGTGTGTTGGAATCTTAACTCACATCTGTGGATGCAATCCTCTGTGAAAATAAGATTTTTAAATGTTACCGAGGCCCTCGTAGTCTTGAATCACAGAGATCCCAAGTACATAAGAACGAACCCCTGCGCCAGTCTCACTATTGCTCTGAGTCTGAGCCATTGTTGCAACCGCTCTGTCAGTGACTCTTGTTGAGAGTCTTCCTGTGTGTGGGTGCCTCACTACTTCACCCATCGTGATATCTTTCTCTAGGTACCCTTGCCTTCTGATGACATGTCGCGAGTCCCCAAAATGAAGTCTCACCACCCTTGCTTCTAAGTGCATTCTGGCTTCTAAAGAGCAGATCTGTTTTTCTTCTGGCAGTACATGGTGATCAAAGGCCATCAGTTCTTCTTTAGTCTTCCTTAATCATTGTTCGGCTTTTGCATGCCTCCCAGGTGATCGAAAATACGTCGATCGGAGTCAGATGGTCATGAGTCCTGAAAGTGACCTCCTTGTCCTTTCATACTTTCAACAGAGGTCTTGTGCAGCAACAACCTTATAGGACAGAGTAGAACTTCCCCCTGTGGTTTTCTGAAGCTCTAAATCAGCGGTTCTCAACCTGCGGGTCACTATCTCTTTGGGGGATCGAACAACCCTTTCGCAGGGGCCGCCCTATTCATAACAGTAGCAAAATTACAGTGATGAAGTAGCAACAGAAATGATTTTATGCTTGGGAGTCACCACAGCATGAATTACATTAAAGGGTCGTGGCTTTAGGAAGGTTGAGAATCACAGCTCTAAATCTTCACAGGAGTAGAAAGTCTCATCTTTCTCTTGTGGACCATCTAGTAGGTTTGAACGGCTGATCTTGCAGTTAGCAGTTCAACAAGCAACCTGCTTCACCACTAGGGTTAGGAATCAAACTGAGTTGATGGCAGTGCATTTGTGTGTATGTGTGCAACAGATTTGTCCAATGCAATATGTTGTTTAATTTCTTGATTGCTGATTCCATGAGAATTGATTGTGAATCCAAGAAAGATAGAATTCTTGACAACTGCAATCTTTTCTCTATCTTGATGATGCTTATTGACCCAGCTGTGAGGATTTTTCTTTTCTTTATGGTATGTTGTAATCCACTTTGAAGATTGTTGTCTTTGATCTTCATCTATAAGTCCTTTTGACTTATCACAGGAAAGGTAGCATCATATACATATTGTAGTTTGCTAAAGAATTTTCCTCAAATTCTGTTGATGTGCTTTTCTTCATATAAGTGAGTGTTTGGATTATTTGTTTAGTATATCATTGGATCAACTATGATATGAATAAATAAATAAAGCTTGATGTATACATTGTTCCATTCCAAAGAAAAAGAACTTATCAAAATAGTATCATTAATAGCACAGTCAAGTAAAATTTTGCTGAAAGAAATAGAAAATGGTTACAGCAGTGCATGAACATGCAATGACCAGAAATTCGATGCAGATTCAGGACATGGAGTGAAGGATTTCACTGCTGATGTCAGATAGGTCTTGGCTGCACACAGAGAATACCAGAAAGAGTTTACCTTTGTCTTATTGACTGTGGTTCTTATAACAAATTATGGATAACATTGCAAAGAATGTGAGTTTCAGAATCCTTAATTGTTTTTTGATGGATGTGCATAGAACAAGAGCTAGTCATTTAAATAGAGGAAGGGGATGCTGCATTGTTCAAGATCAGGAGCGGTGCATGTCAAGGGTGTATCCTTTCACCATACATGTTTACTCTTTTACCTTTATCGCAAATGAATGAAAAACAGATCAACAAGTCATAACACACAGTCTTCTCTGCATCCTTCAGTTCCCAGGTTCCATCTCCAGGTTAGCATCAGTTGGTGCCAGTCCTGAAGATGGCAGTGCAGAGCTGTCTAGCGGTAGGCTGCTTCTAATTGCACACACATTGCTGAGAAGGGCCTGGTGTAATGGCCTTCCTTCAGACATGTTCTGTTCGCTGCGCCTTCCCTTCATTCTCATCTCTCTGCTCCAGTGATTGGCCTCATCCTAGAAGACTACCCCGAGGACCGATGGCACCCCTGACCTGTTACCTTGCTTTGTTTTTCTTTAAAATGCTTAACACTGCCCAACACTATGTTATACTCTTAATTTTCACTTTAACTGTCTTTCCTCTTGAAATGAAGCTTTGCGAAGGTAGTGGCTTTTCCACATTCACTTCTACTCCTGGCAAATGTCATTTTGACTTCGAATTGTCTAACTTAGATGAAAACAAACAGACAAGCAAACAAATAACAACAAACCTCCTAAGTTCAATGCCAGCAAGTCAATTCTGGCTTATATTGACACTATTGGGCAGAGCAGAACCGCCCTTGCAGGTTTCTGCGGCTGTAAATCTTTACCGGAGCAGAGAGAGTCATCCTTCTCTCATGGAGGGGCCAGTGGGTTCGCACCATGGACCTTGTGGTTAACAGCTCAATGTGTACCCTGCTCTGTCACCAGGAATTGTTTGCTTTAGGTTAAGGACTCATTAAATATTTATTGTGTGATAATGAGCATTGTGGCTCAGTCTCTCTGTGTCTCATCTATTAAATAAAAAACCTATCTTGTGAGCTTGCGAGGCAGTGTTGAGAAGTTAATGAGAGATAACAGGTGCTTACTGAGCAAAGTCACATAGTTTCAGAAGTGAGAAATTCCACTCATTTCTAGGAGCTCTTTCGTGTGATTCTATGTATTTGGGGTGATTCTGTGGATGGGTTTATTATAAATAGCTTTCCAGATGTAAGGTTTTTCTTGCACAGAAATGGGTCTTTCTCATTTGTTGATTTCACAAAGAGGAGTCCATAGACCATTCGGGGATGGCACACAGAGCTGTCACACAAAAGAAAACAGACAAGCTGCAGCGTTCACTTAGAATGAAATAAGTGACTATTATAAATATCCAAGAGGAAGTTCTTATATGCATTAGTTCCAAAATTCCTCAAATATTAGAATTTTCTTTTTAATTTTGTGCTGGATCAAATGTAAGTTCTGCGGTGGTTAGATTTAGGCCAACTTGATGGTACCTGGTGGAGCCCTGGTGGCATTGTGGTTCCATATTGGGCTATGCATCACAAGGTTGGCGGCGCCATCTGCTCCCTGGAGAAAGGTCAGACGTTCGACTCCCATCAAGAAAGATCATCTTGGAAACCCACAGGGGCAGTTTTACCCTGTCTTACAGGGTCGCTATGAGTCTGAATTCACTCGATGGCAGTGGGTTTGATTTTTTGGTTTTGGTGGAACCTGTGTGGAGGGAGAGGTGACGTCCAACCTGTCAGTCATGTGGTAGCCTGGTGATATCTTTTTGGGGTGTGTGTGCACCCTTTTTTATGACAGAAACAGTGAGAACTTCTCTCTTTCTTGCCCATCACCCTCCTACTGTCTTGGATTCTGCGTTTGTTCCCAGGGGTGACCCTGTGTGGGCTGCCAACCTGGGAACTATAGGCACTCAGCTGCCCTGGGGTCCACTCGAGTCTGTGCTCATCAGCCTGAGATTCCCCTGCTTCACCTTTCTGCATCATGAGCCTGCAGCTAAGTGAGTCTAAAGAGAGACTTTGCTAGCATTGCACACATAGATTTGGGTTGTACTGGGTCAGGATGCTTTCTTGATATGAAATTGCTTCTTCATATAAGAGCCTATATTCAGAACTACTTTTCTAATGAAATTGTAGATAACCATAATTTATAATCCATGAATGGAAGATTTTATGCGTGAAAAGACGGTATAGGGGAGTGTATATGAGTTGTACTGCCCCTCAGACACTCTAGCCCCTATAGGTCAGGGGCGACAGAATCTTATTGGTCTTCTATTCCTGTCTTGTGATTTAGCATCTAGCATTTACTAAATAGCACGTACTCATTGAATGAACAGCCAAGGAAAGGTAGGAAAAAGGCGTCTAAGAGGGGATGTGAAGCTCAGCCAGTAGAAATCTGGGCCTGGGAGACTCACCACTTCTCCGGGGTGAACCCAGGTGCTATTCAGTCAATTCTGACTTGTGGCAGCTTCCATGTGTCAGAGTAGAATGATGTTCCACAGGTTTTCCTTGTTGATTGTGGTGGAGATAGACACACGAAGACATTAGGCAATACGAGTTCTGTATTTACCATTTAGCTGCATCTATTACATTTTTATGAAGGAGACTTTGCCTTCCCCATGGGATAGATGCTGAAAATCAATTGACTATAAATGAATGAATTCATTTCTGGACTTTCATTTTAATTATTGGTTACCAAGTTTATTACAACAAGGTCGGCAGTTTTAGTTCACTAACTGATCGAAGGAAAAAGGGGAAGATTTCTGCTCTCATAAAGATTTACAACCTTGGAAAGTCATAGGAGCTGAAACAACATGGCAGTGAGTTTTGAATTACTAAAATATCTATTATTATACCAGTAACAGGCTATTTTAACTACTGTAGTTTTATAGTAGCTTTGAAATAAAGGGTGAGTCCTCCTGCTTTATCCTTCCTCAAGATAGTTTTAGTCAGAGTCCCTTGTCCTCTGTATAATCTTAAGGATTGGGTTTTCCCCTATCTTCAAAGAAGGCTATTGAAATTTTAATGAGGATTGCATTGAATCATCTTGAATGAAGTCTTCCTGTACAGATACAGCAATTTCATTTTCACAAGGTCTTTAGGAATGACTTTTGGGGAAGTAGATCAGAAAGTCTCTCTTCGGAGACACCACTGGGTAACCTCAAACTTCCAGTCTTTGGGTCAGAAACCTAACATCAAATTGTTTGCACCACCCAGTGATCCTGAAACTAGACCTATCTGAGTGCAAACTCAAATTTCTAGAGAATAACAAGCTTCCCCAAGACCTTCCAAACCTGCTATAGCATAATGGTGGCCAGCACCTCTGAGAAACCCCCTCCCCCCAAGCTGGATTCCAGAGAACCTGCTGAGTGGGCATGCAGAGCAACTGTGGCTCAAGTAATTTCTTCACAGCTATTCCCAAGATTAGTCAGCTCCAGCCCTGAATTATCATTTGATTTGATATTTTCAGAGATGTTTGAGGTTTCTAAAGCTTATGCAGGTGGGGGGGGGGCACTTCCAGGAAGATGGTGACTGCGTAAAACTTATCAGAGAGAATTGACAGGAGATTGGCCCTGGGAAAGTGAAAGAGAAATTCACCACTACGGGTTGGCTGAAGGATCATCATAAAGATAAGTAGGCACAGATTCTCAGGGTTGTGAGGGGCTGGGGACTTCGGGCTTGTCACAGTGAAGCCCAGCTGGGGTTTGATCCTAGCCCGCCACTGTCTCTGCCGGAGCGGTTGCTGGGACGGTTAGAACCCGCACAAGAGCATTGTCTCTTTGGAGCTGTAACTTGCCCAGTGCAGGCAGAGATAGAACTCTCTTGGCAGCACCCTCAGGGATTGGGGCTTGGCGGTGTGGCTGCTTTGGGTTGATAGCTTCGTTTTTATCCCCTGGTGGTTTTGGCAAACCTAGTTTCTTGGTGTTAATGCCTGGTGTTTTCCAGTTTGGCTCACAGGCCAGACCACTTCACTTAGCCTAGGGCAATCATGCCTGCTACACCCAGCTGGGAGAGCCTCACCCTGTGCAGAGTAGCCTGAATCTGGAGAAGTCACCCACCCTTCACCTGGGTATTTTCAGCCCATTTTTTTTTTACAGAGGAATTCCAGTCTCTGTGTTTGGGGAGAACTCTTACATGTCTTCTGGAGATCCTTCTGACTGAGGAATCTTCCTCCCGTCTGCCTTGTGCCTTGCATGGCCCAGGGTAGTTCCAACAGTACTGGCCTGTTTGCTGAGTTGCTGCAGGAACTACTGGCCAGCCTCTAAGGCGATCTGCCTGATGGGATGGTTCCTCCCACTATTCACGGTGCTGTACTCAGGAGTGGATAGATGATCAGCCTTCCATGGCACTTCCCTTGCAGTGGGCACCACCACGCACCTCCTGCAGGGCCCCAGGCTTCCATGGACTGCTCCATCCCAGCTCCTGGTAAGATCGTTCAGTGCAGGACCATCCTTCTGGTTCCACAACAATCCAACCAGTGGTCCCTGGGAAGACCATGCAACTTGCCCTGCAGATAGTGAAACACTGGTTCACTAAGGAAAGAGTGAAGTCATAAGAAGATAAAGTTAGGCAAATTCCATAGCGAAATTAGTCACAGGAAGTTCGAAAACACATTCCTTTAAGTTTCCCAGAGAGAGTCAATGCTCTTTGAGTCCCTGGAAAATGACAACTGGTTCATCAAAAACAATGCAACACAAACAGCAATCAGCCTCAACAAGCTCAATGAAAAAAACTGGAGAAACAAAATGTAATGGCAGATGTCCTGAATCTAATGGCATGTATAGAAGAAACAGACATTGATATGCCTCAGAAAGAAAATTTCAGAATGATGCTTGGAGTCGTAGGGCATATGAAGAAAACAATACAAAAAAAGGATGAATTGATAGATGAGTTAAAGTCCATACACCAAAGGAAAATACAAGAGCTTAGGGGCGAGATAACAAAAATCAACAGCAGAATCACGGTCTTCGCAAATCGACTGGAGGAAGCTGAAAACTGCATCAGTGACCTAGAGGATGACCAAGTGGAATTTAACATATGTGAACAAAAAAATCTAGTAAGATTATCAGAGAAACTGAAGAAAATAATAGCTATAGCTGATACTATAATAGTAATAGCTATGTCTGATGCTATAAGGAGAAATAACATCAGAAGTATTGGTATACTAGAGGAAGACACAACAAAGAAGTCATCTGCAACAATATTCAGAGAATTCCTGGAGGAAAAGTTTCTTAGCTTAATGAATGAGAACCAGGCAACCATTCAGGAGGCTGAAAGAACACCAGATAGACTGAATCCCAAGAAGAACTCACCAAGACGCATACTAGTTAGACTATTCAACTTTGAAGAAAAAGGGAAAGTCATGAGAGCAGCTGGGGGAGCAGCAATCACATGTAAAAGTTCCCAAATAAGAATATGCTCAGACCTATCAATGGATACTATGAAGAAGAGGAGAGAGTGGAGTAATATATTCCAAAAATTGAAGAAAAATAACACAAATCCAAGAATACTCTACCCAGTCAAAGTATCTATCAAGCTAGATGAAGAAGTAAGAGTTTTTTTCAGACAAGGAAAAACTCAAAGAATACCTTAGAACAAACCCAGCTCTAAAAAAGATCCTTGCTGACTCAGTATGGGCAGAAGAACAGCACTCATCAAACATAAATAAGAGAATGTCAGATAGAACAACCTCACCCAGATGGCAGCAAAGAGAAAACAGCCCTGAAAATAGGACTGGCTAAGGGTGGAAAGAAATCAAGAAAAATCAACTCTCACACACACATGCATGACACAGTGAAAAGAAGGGAGGGAGGGAAACAATATAAAAGGTAAAAGATGACATCACATATTCCACAGTTGGAGATAATAACCCTAAATATCAATGGACTGAACTCAGGAATTAAAAGACTGAGGCTAGTAGAATCGCTTAGAAAACACAATCCCTCAATCTGCTGCCTACAGGAGACACATCTTAAGACTAAAGACAAAAATAGGCTGAGAATCAAATGCTGGAGAAAGGCATACCAAGCAAACAGTAATTAAAAAAAAAAAGCCGGGGTAGTAATCCTAATCTCAGATAAAATTGACTTCAAAGTGTAAACCATAAAAAGAGATAAGGACGGATACTATAAAATGCTTAAGGGAAAAAAAATGCTCAAGGGAAGGGGTGACAATGAACCAATAAGCATTTTAAACATATGTTCCCTGAATGAGAGACCCGCTGAATACATAAATCAAACACTCCAAAAGATGAAAAAAGAAATCACAGCTTCAACAATTATAGTGGGTGACTTCAATACACCCCTCTCTGAGAAAGACAGATCACAGGGAAAGAAACACAACAAAGAGGCTAGAGATCTAAATACTGCAATTAGACAATTTGACTTGATAGATATCTACAGAGCTTTTCATACAAATACAAAAAATTCACATTCTTTTCAAGCCCACATGGCACATATTCGAAGAGAGACCACATGTTGGCGCACAAGGCGAATCTCATAAATTTAAACACATTGATATCCTTCAGACCTCTCTCTCAGACCACTATGCCAGAAGGTTGGAAATCGGGAAGATGAAGAAAACTAGAGCAAGTAATTGAAGGATGAACAACTCTATTACAAAAGGAATGCGTACTGGTCCAGATCAGAGATGAAATTAGGAAATTTCTAGAAACCAATGAGAAAACATGACATACCCAAACTTATGGGACACAACAAAGATAATTATCAGAGGAAGTTTCATAGCAATACATGTACACCTGAAAAAGGAAGATCGTCTCATAACTGATATGTTGACACAAAATTTACAATGACTAGAGCAGAGTCATCAGGACAACCCCACACTAGCAAAAGAAAAGAAATAATAAAAATCAGGGCTGAGATTTAGGAGAGGGAAAATTTAAAAAATGGAAAAATTAGTGCTGCCAAAAGTTGGTTCTTTGAAAGGATTAATAAAATTGACAAGATGCTGGCAGACTTAAGCAAAGAAAGAAGGGGAAAAATTTCAATAGCAAGAATTAGGGATGAAAGAGGGAACATCACAACTGACCCTAATGAAATCAAAAGGATAATTACACAGTACTACAAAGGACTGTAGTCCAATGAATTCAACAACTTGGAAGACATGAACAAATTCTTGGAAAAACAGTCTCTCCCTAAACTATGCCCAGCTGACATCAAGAATCTCAACAGACTCATAATAGAAGAAATAGACAAGATTATCAAGGGATTGCCAACAAAAAAATCACCTGGACAAGATGGCTTTGCAGGAGAATTCTATCAAGCATTCAGGGAAGAACTGACATCAATACTAAACAAACTCTTCCAAAATATTGGAAAAGATGGAAAGCTCCCAAACTCCTTCTATGACATAACTGTAACACTGATACCAAAAACTGGGCAAGAATCCCACAAGAATTGAGAACTATAGACCAATATACCTAATGAACATCGATGTAAAAATTCTTAATAAAATACTGGCCAGTAGAATATAAAAGTATATAAGACAAATAATTCACCATGTCTAAGTGGGGTTCATACCCAGGATGCAGGTGTGGTTCAACACAAGAAAGACCATTAGTATCATTCGTCACATTGACATGAAAAACATGATAATATCAATTAATGAGGAAAAAGCATTTGACAACATCCAACACGAATTCCTATTTTAGATACCCAAGAAGATAGGAATAGAAGGACAATTCCTCAAGCTATATATGAAAATGAACAATCAACATGATAGTCAATGGAGAAGAGATGAACACAATCCCACTGAAAAAGGGGAACAGACAAGGATGTCCCTTGTCTCCACTCTTATTTAACATTGTACTGGAGGTCTTAGCTGACAGCACAAGGCAAAGACAAGACATTAAAAGTATTGCCTAATGAAGGAAAAGGTGAAGTAATTGCCATTTGCAGATATCATTTTATATATGGAAAATCCCCAAAGCTCCACATGGGGAATACTGGAAGCAATAGAG
The DNA here is from genome assembly GCA_004026705.1 of Nesogale talazaci. NCBI lineage: Eukaryota > Metazoa > Chordata > Mammalia > Afrosoricida > Tenrecidae > Nesogale > Nesogale talazaci. The sequence continues at coordinate 11,839 of PVJH01025909.1, read as the reverse complement.
TGGTATGGCAGAGTGGCAGGATATAAGATTAACCATCAGAAATTTACTGGACTTCTATACACATTGGATAAGACCACAGAAGAAGAGATACAAAAAGATAACTTTCACAATGGCCAAGCACAAATAGAAATATCTAGGGATATACCTAACTAAAAGAACAAAAGATCTATATGACCAAAATTATAGAACACTATTACAAGAGTGACCTCAACAAATGGAAGACTATCCCATGCTGTGGATTGGAAGACTCAATATAGTAAAGATATCAGCTCTACCCAAGGCATTATGTAAGTTTAATGCAATTCTGATATAATTACCCTCATCTTTCTTCAAAGAAATGGAAAAAATGGTTACCAACTTCATATAGAGAGGGAAAAAGTCCAGAATTAGCAGAGAACTCTTCAAGAAGAAAGACACGGTGGGAGGGCTTGCTTTTACCTGACTTTAGCATGTGTTAATTAGCCACAGTGATCAAAACTGCATTGTACTGGCATGGTGATAAATACTCAGGTCGATGGTAAAGAACTGAAAACCCAGAAATAAAAACATCAGGATACAGGCAGCTGATCTTTGATAAGGACCCCAAAAATATCAAATGGGAAGCAATTGCCTATTTCAACAAGTGGTGCTAAACCAAATGGGTATCTACCTGTAGAAAAATGAAGCAAGACCCTTATCTCACCCCATGCACTAGAATAGACTCAAGGTGGATCACAGACCTCAAAGTAAAACCTCAAACGATTAGGGCCACCAATGAGGGAATTGGGACCAACCTGAGAACACTGGCACAGGGATTACATAGGCTATCAGAAATAGGGAAGGGCACAAACACAGAGGAGACACAAATATACAAGTGGGATATACTGAAGATAAAACACCTGTGTACGTCGAAAGAACTCACCAAGAGAGTAGTATGAGAGCCCATGGACTGGGAAATGATTGTTAGCAATGACACATCAGATAAAGGTCTTATTATTAAAATCTACAATACCCTGATAACTTCTAAAAAGAGCAAAACTAACTGCGCACTGAGGAAGTGGGCAAGGGACCTCAACAGAAGCTTCACAGGAGCAGACATCTGAGTGGCCAATTAAGCATATGAGAAAATGTTCCTGATCATTAGCCATACGAGAAATGCAAATCAAAACAACAATGAGATACCACCTAACACCGTCAAGGATTGCCCAATTAAAAAAATTAGAAAGCAATAAATGTTGGAGAGGCTGTGGGAGGATAGGAACTCTTATCCACTGCTGGTGGACCTATAGGTAGGCACAGCCATTGTGGAAATCATTTTGACGATATCTAAAACAGATGGAAATTGAGCTATCATGTGACTCAGCAATCTCCTTACTGGGCACATACCCAGAAGAGGCAAGCAACAAACCACAACCAGACATCTGTGCTTCAATGTTCACCACAGCACAGTTCACAAGCACAAAGAGTTGGAAGGAGTCCAAATTTCCATCAACTGATGAATGGATTAAAAAGCTGTGGTACATACATATAATGGAATACTATCCATCACTGAAAAGCAGTGGTGAATGCATGAAGCACATCACTACATGGGAAGAACCAGAGGAAATTATGCTGTGAAGCTAGCCAAGCACAAAAGGACAGGTACAACATGAGTCCACTGAGGTAATCTTAATAGAATAAAAAATGCAAAAGGGGCATCAGGAAAAAGCTTCTGTATACAGAAATTCCTGGGAGGAGGCCCAGATAGTATGTATGGTAAAGGCCAGACCAAATCCGGGGCTACATATGGTAACCAACCTGATAGGAGGGACATAGGTGGGGTGTGGGGTGTGGGGCAGATGGTGATGTATAGAAAGGGAATGGGGCACTAACCCATCTAAGGGGAGCATATTGTTTATATCTCCACAGGGAAAGAGGGACCAAACTTAAACCCGGTATTCCAGGATGTGAATGCAATGTGATGGCATGGAGCGGGATCCAGTGAAGGAGTCTTAGCACCCAAACCCAATCCGAACAACAGGGGCAGTCACTTCTCCCCTCAGGGGGATTTGCTTTGGAGGTTAGCATGATAGCTGAAGCTTGAGGAGTGAGATATGACTGACCAGAACACATGAACAAGTGACAGGGGAGGGAGAGAGAATGGAGTGCATCCTGGTCCACTGATGATATTCCCACTCAACCAGCCAATGCACAGAGTGGATCATATGACTGGCCCCACTATGAAATACAGCTTTCCTTGCTGACACAAGACCCTTCGGGGTCAACAATAGAGAAATAGGGTCAGGATTATACCCTGTCTGGATTATACCACACCATGGCAAAACACTAAGGGTATGCAACAGAGCACGGATTCTAGAGGGGGTGCTAAGGATATACTTTGGGGCCAGGGTGTGGCACCGCATCCAACTCAACCAGGGGACACTCCTGGAGGAAAGCGAACAGTCCTTGTACTATTTATAGCTTTTTATATTGTTACTATTTTTATTTTTTACATATATATATATATGATTGGGTTTTTTGTTGTTATCATTGTTTTATTTTCTTTGGTTGCTTCATTTTAGGATGCCCTTTTTTGGGTACATATTATTACCTCTTCAGGTCTATCTAGATATGATAGGCTGGATGAACAGTCTAGAGGTGAAAATGATGGGCCTGATGATTCTGGGGGAACATGGGAGATGGGGAAGAGAGGGAAAGGAGGTGATGTTGACCAGCTCAGGGCTAAGGGGACAAGAAATGATTCAAAATCTGTGACAAAGTTGGTGTGAGAAGTCTGATAGGGATTGATTAAGAGTAATAAAGATACTGAAACCCATGTGGAAGCTGAGCATGATAGTGCCACAAGAGGAAACTAAAAGGAAATAGAGGAAAGAACTGGGGAGTAAAAGACATTTATAGAGGTATAAATACAGGCATGTAAATAGCTGAATATATTTATATATGATGATGGGGAAATAGATCAATGTGCATATACTTAGAGGCTTTGTATTAGGACAGCAGATGGGCACTGGACCTCCAATCAAGTGCTTCCTTAGTGCAAAAACATTTTGTTCTATTAAATTGGCATTCCATGATGCTCACCTTCCCAACATGATCACTGAAGACAAATATGTACATAAGCAAATGTGGTGAAGACATTTGATGATGCCCAGCTATCAAAAGATACAGTGTCTAGGGTCTTTAAGGCTTGAAAGTAAACAAGGGGCTATCTAGCTGAGAAGCTCACCAGCTTGTGGGACCACAAGGTGTCAAAGGGATTCATTATCAGACTTCAAGAACTAAGATTCATAACATTGCATGCTCACCTTCCTGATATGATTGCTGATGACAAATGTGTGCATAAGCAAATGTGGTGAAGAAAGCTGATGGTGCCCAACTATCAAAAGATATAGTGCCTGGCATTCCAAGATGTTCACCTTTCCGACACAATCACTGAAGACAAATCTGTGCATAAGCAAAGGTGAAGAAAGCTGATGGTGTCCGGCTACCAAAAGATATAGCATCTGGGGTCTTAAAGGTTTGAGTAAAGAAGAGGCCATTCAGCTCAGAAGCAATAAAGCCCACATGGAAGAAGCACACCAGCCTGTGTGATCATGAGGTGGTGAAGGGATCTGGTGTCAGGCATCAATGAGCTAAAATCATATTATTATTAATGAGGGGGGAGTACAGATTGGGGACCCAAAACCCATCAATATGTGAGGTGACATCCTCTTGCAGAGGGGTTACAAGGAGATGAGCCAGTTAAGATACAGGGTAGTAGCAATGAAATATGCAACCTTCCTCTAGTTCCCCAATGCTGCCTCCCACCCACTATCATGACCCCAATTCTACCACATAAATCCAGCTATACCAGGAGATGTACAGTGAAGTTGGAAACATGGGAAAGTTAGAATAGATGATCTATCAAGACTAGTAATAGGAGTGGTAATACCAGGAGGGTGCAGGGGTGGTGGAGTGGAAGGGGGGAACCGATTTCAGGAATCTGCATACAGCCTCCTCTCTGGGGTATGGACAATGGGGAAATGAGTGAAGGGACACATCGAACAGTGTAAGAAATGAGAAAGCAATAACAATTTATAAATTATTAAGGGTTCATGGGGGAGGGGTGGGTGGGAAGGGAGGTGAAACATGAGGAGCTGGTACTGGGGGCCTAAGTGGAGGGAGGATGTTTTGAGAGCGATGATGGTAACAAGTGTGCACATGTGGTCTGTATACAATTGACATATGTATTCATCTTGATGGGCATTGTAGGAGCCCCCAATAAAATGACTTATTTTTAAAAAGGGGGGAGGGGGAAAGGGATCAAGTAAAAAATATTTGGAAATAAATATGGCAACATGTGTAGAGATATGCTTGATATAAACGATGTATGGAATGTTTTAAGAACTGTAAGACTCCCTAATAAAATTATTGGGGGAAAAAAACTTATGCAGTAAGTTCACAGTTCCCATGCCTCCCTCCCCCTGCACATTGTTTCTCTTATTACCATCTTGAATTTCTGTGTCATATTTTCCTTAGGTTTTCAGATAGGAACTTCCACTGGCTAGAAATTGGGTTCAGAGAAATTGGGTTCAGGAGGCTCAGGATCATATTTCTACTAGTTGAATTTCATACCCCTTGCCTGATGCTTTTCTTTCTTTTCCTTAACTATTTATCTAACAAACATTTGGAATTTAGTAGTGCCAGATTCTAAGCCAGGAGATGGGGTAGAAGATCAATGAGGTTCTCCCCCTGGCCCCAGGATTTCCCCACCTCCTCTGGAGACACATATATGTGTACTTTCCAGTAATATGGCAGGCTTCACGAACACTGTAAGTTGTGGGAGGGTAGGGAGAATAACCAAACTGAACTGAACACACCCTTGGTTGTGGAGTCATGGTGAGCTCACGTGGTTTAGGGTAGAGCCTGAACTGATTTTTCAGTGACTGATTTTTCAGGAGTAGACCATCAGACCACTCTCCTGATGTGCCTTTGAGGGAACTTGAATCTCCAGCCTGCTGAGCCGCTGAGCATATTAACTATTTGTACTACCCAAAGATTTCAGCGAGAATAATTACTCCAATTTTAAGTTATTGATACAGGAAGCCACAAACCTATGATTCTTTGTGCCCATTTTTTTCTCTTTTTTAAAAAAAGGGTAGAATTAATATTTTATTGTCATTTGTAATCAGATGGTAGCTGGGTATATAGTCTTCACACTTGATTCTTCTTTTTTTGTAAATACAAAAAGGTTTACACAGCTGAAGGCTGGTTACATTTTCAGGAAGCATAACTAACATAATTGGTTAATGGTCGCTTCGAGTTTTTCCTTATGGGCACCAGAAAATTCACCCACCTTTTGACCCTCTATATAAAACTGAAATGGTGGCATGCGTTTGACTTCACCCTCTGAAGCAACATCCTGGCAGTCACCCACATCAACTTAAGGGAACATCACCTGGCCACACTTTCCCCAGAGGGGATGACAGAAAGGCTTGATCATTTTGCAAGGCCTATACCACATGACAAGCTTCTCTCCTGCACTGCTTGGGGCTGCCTGAGGATCTTCCTTGCTATCGGTGTGCTTCATCATTTTGAACATTGGGATTATACGAACAACTGAGGTCACAAGAGGAATGGAGCAGGGGTCTGGACAGAGCTTGAACACAGAGAGCACCACCCGCCTTGCCTTCACAGCGCAGCTGGGCAGCGCGGGGCAGCACGTCCCATTTGCCTCCTTTTATCATCCTTCTTTCTAATCATGAACAAGGAATTTGGGTAACTAGGAGATTGGAAGTGGATCCTCCTGAGAATTTAGAATTAAGAATTCATCAGATTAATTAACTGCTTATTATGTATCAGCCCTTGCAAAGTCCTTTAAGTGTTATATAATTTAATTTGACTTAATACAATAATACTTAAACATAGGCATTTTTCTATAAATAAAGAAAGCTGAAAGTATAGTTGAATTAGTCAGTGGCAGTCTGGATGTTAGCTCAGATTTGCCCGACCCTTTGTACATCACTATGCTTCCCAATGCCAACCCTGATTTGGAAAGAGTCTGTATCCCAAGGTCATCAGAGAGGTGAGAAATGCATTAGGAAACCACATGATTTATGTGCTGTGTTAGTCTGGGTAGACTAGAGAAACAAATTCATAAACACGCATATGGATAGAAGGGTAAGGTTTATATACAAAAGGAATGGAAAATTGAAAAAGCATCCCAACCCCAGTCCAGTCCAAGGTCATAAGTCTGATATTAGCCCATATGTCCGAAACCAGTCTATAGAGTCTCCTTCCAACTCATGAAGCATGTGCAATGACACCAGGACAATCACAGACCAGTGGGTGCAGAGTCTTGTGTGACCAGTGACAGTAGAAACAACTCAGCACTAGCAGGGGTCTTTCTGTGGCTTTTCTGGCTTCAGAAGTCTGGTTCCTTCAGAGTACGACTGTGTGGCTTCTCCTCTGGCTCCTCCATTTTCTCAGATGCTGTCATATTGTCTTGTCAGTCAAGCATCTCCCAACAACTGGGGAGATGGTCTCTCATCTCCATGAAAGAAATATCGTGAGACTTCCCAGAATTCTCAGAGAAAGTCACAGAGGTCTCATTGGCTATCTCCAGATTGACAGGCTAGACTCCATCCCTACATTCCCAATCATGAAATTGACACACGAGTACATGATTGCCACATATGTCTTGAAATAAGTACTAGCAAGATTCTTTAGATAGCTAAACATCTGGATTAAACAAAATAAAAAGGGACAGTGGAGGCTCAAATGGTAGTATTCTTGCCGTCCATATTAGCTTCCTGATCAATGCACCTGGTGTGCAGATACCTCTCACCAGTGTGGGCTTGTGGTACTACACAGGTTTTGCTGGTACTTCCAGAACAGGACAGTCTAGGAGCAATTTGCTTCTGAAAACCAGTCCATGGAAAGCTTATGGATCACAGCAGTTGATTCCTCACCTCTGGTAGGTTGGCACAGGAGCAGACAGAGTTTAGTTCTCTTGCGAATGGGGTGACCATGAGTTGGGACTGACTCAATAGCAACTTCTGACAGCTCATAGAGATGAATGGAATCTCCCAGGAACAAAATCATATCCGTTTGCTTTGTGGTCTTCCTTTGATTCTAGCGATTTTGTGTGTTGACAGCTAGACATCCAGGTTGATTAAGTTTTTCTTTGATATTGAATTGACTGTTTGCATCACCAGGAAATATTTGTCCAAACTCCCTCTTCGCTATTCCCTTAAAAAATTAAAAAAAAATTTTTTTTAAGGCATCACTGCCCTCAGGTGGTGGGAGTAGGAGGCCCAGTCTTTGCTCCTGGGAGCCGGAATTGAACCTCCATCCCACGCACAACCACTACGCCACCAGGGCTCAGCCCCCTCACTATTCCCATTTATTTCTATTTAATAAACAGAAAGGATGCTCTTAACCTCTCCAAGGCTCATAGGGGCTGGAGATAATGACCTGCATTCCAATTCTCAGGGTCTCTAGTTCAGTATCAGATGTATTTGAGACAACATGTTTCCAGTATGGAGTTCTTAGGAACTGTCGCTGTGAATGATACGCTGATTGGAGATCAGAGTGATGATAGTAATTCTATAATTGTGCTTTGTGCTTGTCATCTCCTGAATATCGAAAAGCTTTGTACATGTCCTTACTCAAAATAGATCCATTAGGTATACCAAGATAAAAAGAACACTGATAAAACGCTGACCCTTGAGACTCACAGGAGAAAGCCAAGTGGACTTAGAAAGCCCCACTCACTGTCCCCTTTCTAGAAAGTAACCCGTTTTTCATAATCCTCAACATGGAGGTTTCAGTGACATGGTCTACAAGAGTGTGGAATGAAGCCTGTAGGAATAATTTCTCCTAGGTGGGTTCACCCTAAGACGCCCTCAGCCTTCAGGGTTGGAGGTTCACTTGCTGATATGGGCATCAAAGAGCACCAAGAAGGTCATTTTTCTATCAATTCTGTCCAGGCACTTCCTCTGCTGAGCACATTTACAGGGAGGAGTTATAGTTGGACTCTCTTAAAACCACTTTCCATAATTTTAGGGAATGCAGTTCTCTTCCTTTTGTAATGTCTTTCTCTTTATATGCCACATGAGGCATCTGTAGGTCAACTATGATGGAGTACCTAAAGTCTCAATGCCAGATGAAGACAGGTATTTGATGGATGGCTTTGGACAGCAGCGATGCTTCTTGCTTCCAGTGGACTGACTGGATGTCAGCCACTGGGGGCAGGAATAGCCTTTTGACCATTGTAGCCAGACTGCTCCTTGCAATCCTCTATTCTCTGTCTCAGTCACTGGATACTTACCAAGGTAACATTTGCCTCTTCACCCCACCCCCAGAGTTTCTTATATTGACATTTGGAATTAAGTAATTGTTTTGTTTTTAGGTAATTGTTTGTGAGTAATGCTTTTCTCAAACTGCAGCTAGGTTAGCATCACAAGTCATTGCCCAGTTTCTTATGTCAATGGTCTACTTTGGCCCATTTTCAAAGCTAATAGGAACAGTACCCCACCTTTCTAGAGCCATGAGGGTGGGGGGTTCTAAGAGGGTTCTACTGAGCTTTGAGGGAACCTTTTAAAAATCATTTTGTTGGGGGTTCTTACAGCTCCATATATAACATTCCATATATCGATTTTATTGAGTATATTTGTATATATGTTGCCATCATACTTTCTATTTAGCCCTTGGTATCTTCTCTTCTTTATACCCTCCATTCCCACCTCATTGAAAAATTATAAATTAATATTGTTTTCATATCTTACAATGACCACTGTCTCCATCCACATTTTTGTTGTTCATTTCCCCAACCCCAGGAGGGTGTGTTATGTGTTAATAAATGATATTGGTTCCCCCTTCCTCCCCTTCTTGCCCCTCCTTTCACCTCCTCTCCTGAATCACTCCTCCCATTTCTGTTCTTGAGTAGTTTATGTGATCTTGATTCCATGTGTTGAGAATTCTATCAGTACCAGTGTATCTGCTCTGGTCTAGCCAGAACTGGAAGCCAGGATTGAGTCATTATAGTGGGAGATGAGGAGGCCTCAAAGAACCCAAGGGATATTGTGTCTTTCATTGGTGCTATACTGAGTCTTGGTTGGCTCTTATCTTCCTTGTGAACTTTCTGTGAGGGCATGTCCATGTCTACAGACGGATTTTGGGTTTCTGCTCCAGCCCTCTTCACTCTCAACAATGTGTTCTTTGTTTTTTTTTGTTTTGGGTCCTCTGATGACTGTTACCCAATTCTGTCAAGGTGGATGTGCTTCTTACATGTGGCTTTGTTGCTTCTCTATTAGATGGCCACTTATTAAAGTTCAATTCTTTAAGACCCGAGATACTCTATCTTTTGATAGCTGATATCATCTGCTTTCTTCATCCCATTTGCATAAGCACCTATTTTGTCTTCAGTGATCTTGTCAGGAGGGTGTGCATCACAGAATGGCAGGTTGTTAGAACAAATTGTTCTTGCATTGAGGGAGGGCTTGAGCAGGGACCCAAAGTCTGCCAATTCTTCAGTGTATGGCCATAAAATATATGTACATATGCAATACCTCTATTCTTATTAATTAATATATTTACATAAGGGCACATCTATGTTTATACCTCTATCCATAGTGTTGCTTCTTAGATCTTTTCTGTTTCCTTTTACCTTCCTCCTGCCCCACCATCATGCTCACCCTTTTTCTGCCTCTTAGTAATTCCTCTCAGATAGATTGCTGTTGCTCCAACACCACTGGGATCTCTATGTCCTCCTCATTGTTGATGTTAATTCCCTGGCTGTTGCCTTTCTATGGTGTTATTTGTCAATCCTTCTCCCCACAAGTGCCTCCAGAACCATTGGTCCCATTGCTTTCTCCTTGGACTTGCTTTCCATTCCTATCTTATGTAGGTAGGCAAAACAATAACAGAGACAAAACAAAAAGAAAAACAATAGATTGAATAAAAAGAGAACAAACAAAAAAAACAAGCAAACAAACAAAAATTATCAACACCCCACCTCACAAAAACAACCCTCAAAACTCCCCCCAAACTAAATGAAATAGCATACATAATTCTAGTTTTGTCTTTATGACGATTTCTCCATCAGTCCTGGGAGTTCTGGGAATTGGCCCGTCTACCCTGAAGTCTATTTTTGGAGTTCCTCAGGGGTTTTGTGGCTTTGCTTTGCTCCTGTTGTGGATCTGTTTGAGGAAACCTTTTGCACTTGGTCCATTTGTAGAATTCTCTCATCCGACGGCAGCTTTGGATAGCAATTGTTGGAGTGCTATCTCTGCAATCTTTCCTTCTATATCAGACTTTGCCTCTTTTTTGGGAAACTGCTCTACTGGTAGAATCCATGAGTGGTGCCGTCTGTTTGCTGCTAAGTGAAAGGTGGAGGTATGACTCTACCTAGAGGCATGGAGGAGGAAATCTAGGTGATTTACTTCTGAAAAAAATCAGTCATCGAAAACCGCCTGGGCTCCATTCTACTCTGACACACACGGATTGGCCACAGGTCAGCATCAGCTTAATTGAGGCTCTATCAGTATCAGAAAGGGGATATCCACGAGGACCCCAGAAGACATTCATGGTCAGCTGATTGGAGCAAAGATAACACCCTTCTCTGACACTTTGGAATTGGAAGCTAGTGACTGGAAACTAGAAGATCCTGTTGACCTGAAGGCTGAGATTTAGAGTTTAATTGCTTAAAGTTTATTTATACAGATAAATGTTTAGATTTGGCTTTTGAATACTTTGGAGGGGCCTTTTAATGAGTTATTGCCATAGTGGTTACACAGTGGATTGCCAACTACAAGATCAGTAGTTCAAAACCACCAGCTGCTCCCCAGGAGAAAGATAGGGCTTCCTCGGCCTATAAAGATTAATGGTCTCAGAAACCCACAGGGCCAAATAATACCCTGTGGTAGATTCGATGGCAGTGAGTTAGTTTTTTGAGTTTGGTAATGAGTTAGCAAAGAGACCAGTTTGCCAAAAGAAAAACAAATTCACAGTAAGCAAAAGAAACCAGAGATTATAGATGCTGAAGAGAAAATAGAAAGGAAAACTCCACCAGGAGACCCAGATTTTAGAAGTAAATGGGCTTCTATAGGAGTTCCTGTAGCCATTCAACAGATCCCCCTGACAAGAGCTAAATTGACCGGGCTTCTGATTTTTTTTTTATTTTTAAAATTTTATTGGGGGCTCTTACAGCTACTACAACATCCAGTACCTCATTTGCATCAAGCACATTTGCACACATATTTCCACATACATTTCCCAATATTTTCCACTTTAGCCCTTAACAAGCTCCTTTTTTTAAAAAAAGCAAAAAACCCAAAATACCTCTTCTTTCCCCTCCCCCCCTTTTTAAAAAAATTAATCATTTTATTGGGGAGCCCCTACAACTCCCATCACAATCCCTACCAACATCCTTTGTATTCAGGCCACTTTTACACACCCATTGCCATCACCACTCTCAAAACATTCTCCCTCCCTCCAGGCCCCCATTATCAGCTCCCTATATTACCCTTCCTCCCCCCCTTCCCCTTGAACCCTTAGTAATTTACAAATTATTTTTTTATCCTGTACACTGTCCAATGTGTCCCAACACTCACTTCCCTGTTGTCCATTCCCCAGAGAGGAGGCTACGTGTAGATCCCTGAAGTTGGCTCTCCCTCTCCATGCCTCCATCCCTCCACCCTCCTGGTATTACCACTCCCATCACTAGTCTTGATGGATCATCTATCCTAAGTTTCCCATGTTTCCAACTTCACTGTACATCTCCTGGTCTAGCTGGATTTATATGGTAGAATTGGGGTCATGATAGTGGGTGGGAGGCAGCATGGGAACTAGAGGAAGGTTGCATATTTCATAGCTTCTT
>PVJH01025908.1:0-30813 GCA_004026705.1 Nesogale talazaci | reverse complement strand
GTACTTGAAATCCTGAATCTGAGTGAGATAACCATGGGCACTGGGCACAGGTAGGCAAGCAGAGTATAGCCCCAAACTGCTCCCTGAAGCTTATTACAATGGGCACAGAGGAACCAGGAATAAGGCTGAGTGAAAAGAAAGCCTGAACTCGCACAGGAGCAATGAATAGTCGTTCTTCTTTGTCTGCTGGTATTGAACTCCGTTCTCTTGTTCTTCCTCTCTTGTTTAAGGAGCACATTTACCATGTCTCAAAAAGGGACAATGATACGGACATATCATCCAGAAGAGGGAGCCTTAGCATGAGATTAACATGACGTCAGAGGGTTCACAGGTGGGCAGATCAAGAGGGCAAAATAGTCTGTCACAAAAGCATGGTCGGTGCCCAACCAACACATCACAATTACAGGTGGGATGACAGAGGCAGGAACAGGACACCTACACCATTCAACAGAGAGTTTATAAGATTGGTCAAGGGTCTTTCAACTCATAACTCAGGAGAGTAACCGCCCCCCCCCCCCTACTACTTCCCCCAGTACAGTGGTCTCCATCAAGATTACTTCTAGGTCAATGCCTAAGGAGAGACTGCCGCTCCCTGGGCTGACAGAAAGGTGGAAAAAGCAATCTACTCTCCCAGGAACTCTGCCTGAGGCAACCATCCTTGGTCGGAGATCATAATTCAGTAGAGGCTTCAACTATTGGGGAACTCTTTGAATGGATTATGGGCTGTCGCTGCTATGATGTGTCCTTCAAATGAGGTGCTCAGGGGTCAATTTCTAATACAATGCCTCCTCTGGTCACTCATCATGATTATTAAAATTTCTTTGATCACAGTGGCTGTTGTGCTTCTTCCATGTGGACTTAGCCAAAACCTCACTTGAGATGGCTGTTTGTTTTAAGACAAGCCATATGACACTGATAGCCAGGCACTATCTGATTTCTTTACCACTCTGTGCTCTGCACCCCTATCTTCAGTGCCATCTTTGTGAGGGTTAATATTCAGCAGGACCACACCCCAAGAACAAATTGTTCTTGGATTAGGGCTATGATTAAGTGAGAGCTGAAAATCCCTTTATAACGAAAGTGTATATATTTCTATGGTCTCCTCTAGAGGAAAAATTATCAGCTTCTGGATGGATGGCCTCTCCCACAGATGCAGCCCATTTGATTTCTGTATTCCACCTGGCCAACTTCATATGCATAGTTCCTGTATATGTTGCTGTAAAAGGTGGATGAAAGGAATCAATTGTTGGTTTGAAATTTTCTGTCTTCTCCAGCTTCATTTTTTTTTATCACTGAAGGCATATTTTCTTATCACTGCCCCTTCCTTTTTGTTTTCACTATTTGCATTATAATCACCAGTATTTACTACTGCATCCTGATGGTACCTTTGATAGATTTCAAACAGAAGGTGGTAGAATTCTTCGATCTGTTCCCCACTAGCTTAACTGGGTCTTGTACAAATTTGAGTCAGAGTTGTCTCGTATTAACTAGAGTGTCTTGTAGGTGTATAGACATTAAATTAATATAGATATCATTATCTCCAAACAGATCTTGAAATGTTCCTTTGATTTTTCTACACATGACCCACTTCTCTTTGATTGGTCACCGTCAGCAGAATAATACACAGACCTGTTTGACTCAAGATGGCCAGTACCAGTCCTTGTGCACTCACGGTGCCTGGTGTGTGGATCCTTATGCATTTCTTTTCCTTTTTGGTGATCTGACTTTCCTAGACCCATGCCTCACACATGCCATGCTCTGATTATTAGTGGACATTTGTAGCCCTTTCCTCTCATTTTGAGTTGTGCCCCATCAGCAAAGGAAGTTCACGAAAGCTTTACTCCATCCACATCATTCTGATCAACCCTGCCTTGAGGAGACAGCTCTTTCTCTAGCTTATTCTGAGGAATCCTCTTCTGGCACTCTCTCTAAGGGCATTCAGCTGAATCTTTGTGGATTCATAAAGTCCTCAGAAGTGGACAACCTGTTCATTCTTCTTGGTCTATTCTGTCTGGAAGCTTAGCTGACCCCCATCCATCGTGAGTGAGCCATACCACTGTCATACTGAAACCACAGAAACACACAAGCCACCACAGTATGACAAATTGACAAATTAACACTGCCCAGGAAGCTGGTGCTTGCAAACCTCATTTTGAATGAATAAAGGTATGGAGGAAGGACAGAGTTAAGAGACACTTGAAGTTATGAAGTTAACGAAAACCGAAGTCTGTATGGGGGGCACCAGGAACCTGACCGGACCCCATGAACTTCCTGAGCTCATACTCAATTGGTCACTCCACTCTGCAGGAAGCTCTCTGCACTGGGGCTCCTTCTTCCCAGTTCTGTTCTCCAGAATGCAGGGTCCCTCCTTGCAGTATGGTGATCTTCTCTTTTGCTCACTCCAGACCCAGGGCCCCTACAACCACAGCCACTCACAGTCTATATTGACCGCATGCCTTAATCCACCCGTCCATCACCCCCCTGTAGTTTGCCAAGAAAGGTCTGAACATCGTCCTCATCAGTCGAAACATGAACAAGTTGGAGAAGGAGGCAAAGGAGATTGGTGAGTCCCAGGGGGTAGGTGGCTGGAGCAGCAGTGGGGGATGGGCCAGATCTGGATCGGAATGGGACTGGATCTAGACAGGGACTGGGTAAGTTAAGGGGCTACAGCAAGGGTGGGATCGGCAGGAGTTTAAGGTCTGGCTTGCTCCCCTTCCCCTTCCTAGAACGGCTTCATGGTACCGACACACGTGTCATCCAGGCTGACTTCACCAGGGGCCTGGAGATCTATGGGGCCATTGAGGGAGGGCTGAAGGGCCTGGAGATTGGAGTACTGGGTGTGTCCTGTGGCTTGGGTGGGGCAGGGGCAGGGGGAAAGCCAGTCCTCAACCACCCCTAAGCTCATCTGGACTCAGGGTCCTCTTGTGACCACATTTCCTGGACTGCTGGAGTGACATAAACCATGTGTTTACTCTGGTTCAGTGAACAATGTGGGCATGAATGCTCTGAAAGATCTGGGAAACTGCTGGACTGTGGAACCCAGCCCAGGTAAGTGATACCTGGCCCTGGCTCCCCAGGCACACCTGGTCTTCTCTATCCTGCCCTCTGTTGAAAACCCAGAGCAATACCCACTCTTTGTTAGAAGGAGTGCTGCAAGAAGATTGTTATAGAAGCCCCAAGTCTATGATGGTGGAGGTGAGTCTGAGGGCTTTCTGAGAGGGAAGCATTCTGCAGTGCTCAACTGGGACCACTGTTCAGTTTGGGACTGGTTCTGCCATTTTCATTTTTATGATTTTAATTGCAGGGAAAATGCTTGTGCACACCCCCAAACCTTCAACACTTCAACACAAGTGGGAACATTGATCACATTCTCAAGTGGTGGGAATCCTTTGTAAATTATTCTACCACTATTCACGTCAACTCGATGCTCACTAATGATTCCGCCCCTTTTCATTCCACTTTACGAATGCAAAAATTTATATGCACATAGAAGCCTAGGAATGCTGAGGGGTAATCATTGGACTGCTAACCATAAGGTCCATGGTTCAAACCCG
Organism: Nesogale talazaci; assembly: GCA_004026705.1. NCBI lineage: Eukaryota > Metazoa > Chordata > Mammalia > Afrosoricida > Tenrecidae > Nesogale > Nesogale talazaci. The sequence continues at coordinate 27,259 of PVJH01025908.1, read as the reverse complement.
CCCTCAGCTCCATTGGTGGAAAAGGAGGCTGTGTGCTCCTGTAAAGATTTCCAATCTTTGACCTATTGGGTTGTCTGATATGTGGCTCATATTGCATTGAATCTGTTTCTGAAATTTTAATAAACAAAGATGTATGGTCTCACATAGAGTGGCTATGAATCGGAACAGATTTGATGGCAGGGAGTGTGAATGGGAGTTGACTCAATGGTATAGGGTTGGATTACATGTAGGGAAGGTCAGTGAGTGCCATTTGGAGCATATGGATTTATACACCTTTACTTGGAACCATTTTTTCTAATTAAATCCATAGATGTGGCTCCATGTGTATAAATACTCATGTAATCCAAAACAAGACCAGCTTACTGTAATCGCGTCTATTTGAACTCATAGTTATCCCACGTAGTATTCCTAAGGCTGCAAAATTTTATTGATAACAGACAACTCAACGTGCTTCCCCAGAGCATCTGATGGATTTTGAACCATCAACCTGAGGCTAGGTGTTCAACCCTTCCCAATGGCAACGCCAGGGTGTGTATCAATATAAATATGTCGATACACATATAGATGTCATTTGTGGTCCAGTGGACTGTATACCGAACTGCTTAAGCACAAAGCCAGTGGTTTGAGCTCATCACTCAATCAACGAGAGAGAAATAAGGCTTTCTACTCTCTCTTTGGGATAGTTATTAATTAGGAGACACTATGATACGGAGTTTGATTGCATATTTCCTTTTTTGCAAAAACTTCATGGAAAATACAATGAAAGAAATGCTAAGTCCCCTGGTGGATGTGTGTGTAAGTGCATCTTAGTGAAAGGACACGGAGCAAAACCTATTCCCAATTACTTCTACACGAGGTTGTATAATGTCGGTGAGCTCCTCACATGATGTCTCCCTCACAACCTGTCCGTTCAGATGGCTCCTCTCCCACTGACTCCATCTCAGTGCCCCTTCCCCTTTTCCTCACGCTCCAGACTCATTGGGGTCCATTCAATCTAACAGATCACTTTTAGACAGAATGCAGTCCTTAAGGGAGACAGTCTTCCTTTTGTGAGACCCTGGCACTATTAGAAGGAGCCCTGGTAGTGGAGAGGGTAACAGACTGATAGCCAGAAAAGTCAGCAGTTCACACCCACCAGCTACTCTTGGTGAGAAAGAGGAAGCTGTCTACTGCCTTGCAAACCCTCAGGAACAGTTCTACCCACTCCTAGAGAGTCCCCATGACCGTCTACCGCCATCAAAATTACAACCCTGAAGTTTCGAGCAATGGTTTCTTCCCATCAATTGCAAACAAGTGAAGAGCATCAATGATGCATGCAAATTAATAATGCGAAGGACTCATAAACCACTGGAGACCCAGCCCCTATGACCCTGAGAGCAGAGGAAGTAGATGGTGCCCAGCCCCCGAGGTCAAGCACTCTGCAAGGGAACATGATGGGAAGTCTTGGGTAGCGTAGAGTAAAAGAGTGAGCCCAAACTCAAAGCAATAAAAAAATGAAAAAGATCAGGTCTTCTGGTGGAACTCTGCAACTGTGGCCTTTGCTTTTAACCCCATATGGCACCTCCGTGGCTCAACTTTCAGCCAAACAATAGGGGACAGCCAATAAGGTGGGCAGCAACCCCAGAGAGGCATCTATCCCCTTTGAGACCCAAGGTCAGCATCTGCTGGGGCATGAAGATGGCATGGAGAAGGCACAGGAAACAGGGACAGGGAAACCCAGGGAGCAAGTGGGAGAGTGCTGTGACATTGTGGGGAGGGCTATGAAGAACATCCATCAACATGTGTAGGAACCTTTGAAGGGAAAACCAGTTTACTCTGTCAACTTCCACCCAAGTCACAGGAAAGCATTTTGAAGAACCAGATGAGACATTTCCACTCTGGGCTCACAACAACCACCCGTGGTGTGGCAAAGAGTCTCTTACAACATATGTGTTTCCCACAAGTGTGAGTATCTTACAGTGAAACTGATTTAGACTGGGAAGTTGCTCTATTTAAACGTTAGGATGCAGCAGCCTAAGGTCCCTGGTTCCTCTGAAAAGGAGATGAGCCAGCGAGCGATTCAGGTGTCAGCACAACTTGAGTCCTGTCACTGGAATGTCGGGCAGGCCACCGGGAGCAGAAATTGTTGAAGCCATGTCTGTGCTATTGTGTCTGTTCTCAACAATCAGGAATGTCTAGGTAATGGTGCTAAGTTAGGACATCCAGACAGGGGGGGGTCTCAAAGGGAGGGAGGAATTGAGCGAACTTTCCGCCCCCACCCCCAGAAACTCTCAGATACTGTGAACTGCAAAGTGACATCTGTGATCCAGGTGAGACCCGGCCATGATGGGGGGGTCTGGGACCAGCCTGAGCACCCAGGGTGGTTCCCAGAACACCCTGCCCTAGAGGAGTGGTGGAAGAATCTCCTGGGAGGGAACAGGGTGAGGGGATTGGAAAGGGGAAGACATGCCCTCTCCCTCTCTTCCTCAGATGACCAGAATCGTCCTGACCCAAATGGCCTCCAGGTTTGAGCCGGCCACTTCCTCTGCCAACCCCCAGACTGTTTGCATCCTCCCACTGCCCCACCACGCCCATCCCTTTGTGTCTCTGTTAAAGAGCTCTGTCCATGGAGGGGTGTATGTGGGGAAAGTCCCTGTCCCCTGCCCTCGGCTACCCTGTCAGTCCTCCCCAGATAATGGTCTCTCCTCCAGGCACAGAGGGATCATCATCAATGTCTCTTCTATACTTGAAAGCCACCCCTGGCCATTCCTTGCTGTCTACCCAGCCACAAAGGTACCCAGACCCCACACACACCAGCACAGGCCTGGGCTGTCAACACCCGAACGTACCCATCAGCACCTCCCTCAGGCCTTGAAGGGTGGACGGAAAACATCTTGAGAAAGTAGGGTTGGGTGGGACTTGAATCTGGATTATTCTTCTAGACAAAAACAGATGGTCAGGGATGGATGCTGACCCATCGCTACCTTATAGAGAAGAACTGCCCCTGAGGGCTTCTGAGATGGTTACTCTTTAAAAAGGGGGGAAGTTGATTGGCTTCCATGGAGCAGTTGGTGGCCTTGAACTAATAACCTGGAGGTTAGCAGTCCAACTCAGAATCCTCAGTTGTGGAGATAGCTTGGGCAGAGCTGGAACTGCTTATTTGAAGAGAAATGGGCTGGGAGTTCAGAGAAGGGACGGAGTGGATCCAGGGAGCCCCTGGAGAGGGGAAGGAGGCCGGGAGTTGAAGAGACAAGGACACAGCGTGGCTGGGAAGGGCATGGGCCTGTGGGCACAGGGGAGGGGTCACAACCTGCAGACATTCTGGTGGCCCCGTGACCAGGATGGTCAGGACCCTGGGGCTTCCAGACCTACAGGGTACGCTGGAACAGCGATAGTGGTGGGTGGTGGGTGGCCTTTACGTTCTGGAGCCTTCCCTCTCTCTTCCTCCTCAGGCCTTCGTGCAAAGATTCTCGGCTGCGGTGGGCGCTGAGTACCTCTCTGAAGGGGTCACCGTACAGGTGTGGGTGGGGCAGGGGCGGGGCCTCAGGGGAAGAAGCTCAGAGACCCAATGGATGAGATGCTTCCAGTGGGATGGGGTTTAGCAAGGAAGGAGAGGGGAAGGGCCTTTTCTTAACCCTCGACCTTCCTGCAGAACGTGAGTCCAGGTTTGGTCTCCACAAGCACAAGTAATCACCCCGAAACGGGATTGCTGGTGAAAGATCCCCAAGACTGGGCTGAGCAAGCAGGGCAGACCCTCGGCCTCTCCTCCCCTGTCTCTGGGTGCGACGACCACGAGGTGCAGGTGCGTCCCTGGCTGCAGGGGTGGGAGAACCATGTCTGCACGAAGTCCTCGGGCTGCCAGGAGGGAAGACAAGCCCTCCGACCTGGGCTGGGCAGAGAGGGGCGGGGTCTGAGAGAGGCACAAGGAGGCAGGTGCTGATCCTTGTCCCTTCTCCTTCCTAGAGCTTCGCGATATGTCTCCTGCCCTCCTGGTTTTTTTTACACTCGCTGGGCAATAGAACTGTTGAAACTGCTGGGCTCTTTCAAAGAAATAGCTCAGGGGTGACGTGGATGTGGGGGCGGGTCTACCTGCTCCTGTTGTCAGCATCCTGGGCCAGGACTGTGGATTTTGAAATCAAAGTGCAGACCTGCCCCAAATGGCCGAATCGGATGCCAGGAACTGGCCTTTAGACCTTTGGGGGAACGACGGGATTTTTAACACGCGACACCAAGACAAGGACATGACTCTTTGGAGGGGGAAGGTATATGGCTATCTATTACACACACCACTTCATGATTCTAATAGAAAGCCACTTGTGGGGACACTTTCAAAGGGTGAACTGTAGAACCTGGAGTTATTTCTCAATAAAAATAATTTTTAAAAATTAAATTAAATTTTTTAAAAGATTAAAATTATTTTTTTTAAAAAATAAGAAACACCCTGCGGTATATAACATTAAAAACAAAGATGCAATCAATTCCGATGGCCCCTCTGGTGACAGTTCCTTATGGAATATATTATGACTCTGTGCCGGCGTCTATAATCCTATGTTGGTAGGAGCTACCTGAGTCGCGATTGGACAGGATTAAAGTGGGTTTGGGACTTGACCATAAGAGACTGGGAACCGATTCACCCTTTTTGTTTCCTGGGGCATGTTGTCTGCTAAGAGATAAAATGATCCTGCATCACCGTCAGCCTTCTGTGTGTCAGAACCAGCTCAGGCACAGAGGGAAAACTCAGAACTATTGGTCTAGACCATTGTCTGAAGGACCAGAGGCCAAGAACAGAGGCATGAGAAGCTGAGGGGAGGGCACAGAGGAGCCGAGCAAGGCCAAGACCGAGTCTGAGAAGCAGAACAGTGGCCTGAGCCCCGGGCAAGGGACCCTGTGGCTGAGAAGCCACAAACTAGAAAGAGACTTGGAAGTTGACTGTTGGGTCAATGATCAAGAACTCTCCTTACTGCCTACTAATCCAAGTTTGTGTTAAAACCTGCCAACTTCCCTGCTAAACTCCTTGACTTGTGAATGGTGTCTGTGAGTTCTGTGTGGCTGTTTCAATGAATTTTCGAACGGAGTCTGGAAGGAGGTGGAGGGTGGGAGGCATGTCTGACTTCTGTCTAGGGCAATAAGGAAGAGAGAGGTCAGATATAGCCACTCTATGCCCCTTGTGGCAAAACCATTCCTCACCCCGTATACCAACTTAAACGTCCAAAAGAATCAGAAAGTCCTGTGTGCTTAAAGAGGCACCTAGGCGAGATAATGAGGGGGGTGAATTCCTTTCTGTCTTGTGGAGACCAGCCTCCACGGCCGAATTACTTGAAGGGGGTAGTTGCCCCTTTGAGAGACAGCAGACAAAACCAGACCTGCCAAGGCTCACCTCTTACAAAGGAGAGGGTGTGTTAGTCCAGGTAGACTAGAGAAACAAATCCATAAACACGCTTATGTATATAAGGGAGAGGTTTTTATACAAGAGGAATGGAATAGTGAGAAAGTATCCCAACCCAGTCCAGTCCAAGTCCACAAGTCCAACACTAGCCCATATGTCTGACACCAATCCATACGTCCTCTTCAGACTCTTGAATCACTTGCAATGATGCCAGGACAACCACAGGCCAGTGAGTGCAGAGTTCTGTCTATCCAGTAGAAGCATCACAGCGCTGGCAGGGGTCCTCTCATGGCACTTCCAGTCTCCAGGGCTCAGGGTCTATCAGCATGCTGCCATGTGTCTCGTCAGCTGCAAAGTCTCCCAAGAATAGCTTCTCACCTCCACGGGGGAAATATCGTGAGGTTTCCCAGAATTTTCAGAGAAAGCCATGCCTACCTAGAGGTCTCATTGGTTATCTCCAGATTGACAGACTAGACTCCACCCTACCCCCAATCATGAAATTGACACCAAAGTACACGGCTACCACAGGGGGGAACCACAATGAGGCAGTGATGTATTCTCTTATGAGCTTATATGGTCTGGATCATGCAAGCCATTCTGAGTACATACATGACAAGAAGGGGTGGGATTAGAAGTATGCATGAAACATCCGGGGTACGAGCTAGGGGTGTACATGCAATAGGAAGCAGAGGCACTAGAGGCACACATGTGACAGGAAGACACATACATCACAAGAAGGGCACGTTCGAGATGTAAGCGGGTGGCCTCACCTTGGTCGTCTCTGAGCTGGCTGACCTTAGGTGCCCCTGGGCTCTTCTCCTGGGGAACACTCCATGACGCTGATCAGAAGGGAGTGAGACTTCTTAGGGTTCGATGGCTGATAACCATCAGATAAACAGCCTTCAAACCTTCAAGAGTATATAGTACCAAGCATGCGCTTGCATGTAACATCTTAAAATTGGCATTATTATTGGGGGGGGGGCATCGTGGGGAATAACTTTTACTTAGGAGGAGACCAGGATGCATTTGCAGCTAATGAATGTGAAGGTCTTCCTCCACGGGAGGCCTGGTCTCCCAGACCCCTTGACATAGAAGAGGAGAGAACTTGTCCACACCCACTCTCTTCCTAGTCCTGTTTCCCACCTTTCCCCCTTTTGTCTTATTTTTTTTTTAATTCAAAGGGGTCACTTAGGCAACATCGTCACTTTCTAAATGTCAGAAATCTTCTAACCACCCAGAGTAAAATAATGATACGGGGTTGGGTCTGAGCCCCGGTGGCGTAGTGGCTGTGTGCAGGGCTTTGACCCACAGGGTTGGCAGTTCATATCCAGGAGCAAGGCTGGGCCTCTTACTCCCACCAGAGGGCAGTGCTGCCCCCCACACAAAAATAAATAATGCTTTGGGCATGCTTAGGTTATAGGAAATACTTTGAATTTGGGTCCAGGGAGTTAAATGCCCCTCTCACCCTCACTCGCCCCCACCCCCAGTCCATCACCAATTGTTTCGTTGTCTCAATACTAGGGGATGACTGAAAATCCAAATGTATTGAAAATCTCCATTTTTAGCTGTCTGATATCTAATGGGATAGTTCCCTCACCTATGCTATGCAGAATTTCCTTTCTCAGCTGAATGACCTCTAATGAGACATTTCTCTGAAATCTCTGCCAGTGGTTCCTAATTAAAAGCCCAACCCTGTAAGATTACATTATACAGATCAGGAGTGAAATAAAACCTGCAATGTTTAGCATCAAATGCAATTGAAAGTCCATAATCTGATCTTCTAGTAAGTGAGCAGTTGGTTGCCGTAGTCCAATCATGGCTGTATAAAAATGTCCAGTTACCATAGCCAGAGCATCTCTCTGGCCACATCAGCAATGGGAGGGATGGTTATGAGAACCAGGAAGACAACAATTGCTATTCTCACGAATCAGCCAGGTCTTCTGGATGTTTGGGGGTAACTTCAGCCACAGGAAGAAAGTCTTAGAGTTGACTTCTCCTCCTCCATGTCACGCTGTCATCTGGTCCTTCCTTCTAGAGCCTGGTTGAACTTACCCCAAGGGGGAATTCATTTACTCCCTCTGCCTGGAAAGACACAAAGCAAATTACCCCTCCCCCAGCTCCTCTCTGGGTCAGTTTTCTTTGCTTTTTTTGGGGGGGCATCACTGCCCTCTGGTGGGAGTAGGAGGCCCAGCCTTGCTCCTGGAGAGCTGCTGCTGGATTTGAACCGCCAACCCAGTGGGCCGCAGTCCCGCACTCAACCACTACGCCACCAGGGCTCAGCCCTCTGGATCAGTTTTCTCTGTGATAATGGAAACAAGTTCATTTTGCTTTAATGTTAGAAGCTCTGGAAGGGAGAGAAAATTTTTGAGTTAATCAAGCTAAATGAAACAAACAATTAAATGGAGCTTGTCAGGGTCAAGCCTTTTACTTTCCTCTCTTTTGTTTAGTAATTGAGATTTTAGAGTGGTTTGTGCCCATTCAATAAGGACCTGTCCCCGCGGATTGTAAAGGATGCCCGGTACATGAGGATTCTTCCAATCTTGACAAAAACTACAAAAAAATGTTTGCTGGTGTAAGCAGGGCCATTGCCGGTTTTCAGATGTGGTGGAGGGCCCCTCATAGGGAACCAAGACAGTAAAGGGCTGATGGCATGCTTTTGCATTTGTCAGTCACACTCGACGCCCAACAAAATCCGGAGACTCTCTCTATTGAATTGTAACGAGCACAGCTCTTAGGTTTCCAAAAGAGGGGAGGCGAGTGACATCCGTTTGTCAGAGTGCCTTTGACCGATCTCCATGGAGATTGACTCCATGGGGTCCCTCCTGAAGTGAGGTGTGCAGGCAGCGAGTGCACTCTCTGACAATTTGTCTGGCGTGGGCCCACGGGAGAGGAGGTCTTTGTCTGAGGCTAGCAGCATCGCTATGCAGACTTTGTTGCTGGTCTTTGCAGAATGTAAAAGGAGCGGATGCCTTTGGAGTTCATCATCCAGCTGAGCATGTCCCATAGATACTGGCTCTGGCACATGTGTGTGTGAAGAATGAATGGAGGTGGACCTTATTTGCGTTTGTAAGGTGATGGCTAACTGACCGATGTCAGAGTGCCAATCTAGCCTCAGTTTCGCTGTACCTGTGAAAGGACACACTTGCCCTGTCTACACGGTCACTGATTTTCTTGATAGGCTGCTTGACAACTTTGAATCGTAGGAAGGGGGCACATGTTTCTGTTTTCTGGGCAGAGATGTGGCAAGTGTGAAAGGATTGCGAAGCGGGACTCTGATAGGCCGCCGTACTGGGACTGGAGCCATTTGGAGAGTGAGGGCTCCCTCAAGAGGCTTGTGGGATGAAGCTTTCTTTGGTCATGATCCACCGACTTCGTTTCAGGAACTCCCGGGGTTTCCCTGAAGGGGGATGACAATCTGGCTTTCCAGAGAATTCAGCTAACGCTCTTTGAAAAACATGTAGGAAACTACAGGTATTTTTTTTTTCCTTTTACCTGTGCTGGAGTGGCAACGTTATGATGGCACTCAGATGTTGGCAGTAATGCTGGCCCCTAAGTGGTCAGCTGAACTATTTGTTTCCATGAAAGCCAAACAAGGTTAGGGGCCTTGTTGCCCCAGGTGCAGCCAGTCTAGAGGCTTATCCTTCTGTGCTAGCATGGCAGGGGGGGGTGACAGGTGTGTGAAAAATGACAAGATGAACGTTTTCATCTGGATCGACACGCTAAATAATCCTTCCCTGACTATTGCATCCTTCTACCAACTGTACCTGGAGGTGAGCTTCAAGGTTAAGCTGTGGGTGCCCTTTAACGTGTCAAACAAATGTTTGTGCTCTTCTGTGGGGACCCCCAATGGTGCTGCCCCATTTATATCTCCTAGTGGCTTTGAGAGATCATTTAATATAAGTATTTTTGTGAGTCCAACAGGGTGCTTATTGAAGGTGCACAGGAACCCAAGCGCAGTCTGCCTGGCCCTGGGCTGGCTGGGGCATGGGCACTATTTGCAGGGTGTGAATAAGGTGTGGGGTGAAGGGACATAAAAAACACAGCTGATCACGAGGGGTCGGCATCCCTGCCGGCATCTGGGGCAGCAGGCGGTCCCGCGTGAGTGAGGTTTGTGTTGGCTGCTCGGGCGGACACACTGCCCTGACTCAGCACCCACCCAGCACCACCAGCAGGTAGGCTAGGGGGATTGTACAGGCGGGGGGCGGGGGGCAGCCACAGACCCCCAGGTCTTACTTGGAATCATCTGATATTTTTATATGGTCTTTTCTAATGTCACGTTTCTCGATCAGCTCTGGTGCCCAGGTATGCCTAAGGGTCGGTGGTTGGTTTTTTTTGTTGTTTTTTTAAATCAGGAGCAATTACTAACCCTGTCTGCCAGATGTCCGCACTGACGTGCACATCAATCAACTTGTGTCATTGCTAGGTGCAGCTAGTGTGAGATCATCCAGGGGGTCCTCAAACTACAGCCCGAGGGCCACATGTGGCCCACCGAGGACATTTATCTGGCCCACTAAGTGTTTTTGCCACGCCTGTTGTCCTGCTTAGCAGTCAACTCATCCCGGGCCCACAGTGAATTTGTTCAAAGTTTCTTTGTTTGTTTTTTAACTATAGTCCAACCATCTGAGGGACAGTGAACTGGCCACCTGTTTAAAAAGTCTGAGGACCCCTGAGGCGTTTTCTGACTGGTTCTAACACTTCCCCTATAAAATATTGACACATGGTGGCGCCATTCACCATGCCCTGCGCCAGATTGTCAGATGGTACCTCTTAGTAGGGACCTTAAAGTTTAATTCAGAGATGGTGAAGGCCGACCTCTCATGCTCTGTAGGATCAAATTGGGAAGTTAAAAACAGTCTTAACTCTATGACCATTAGATCCCAGTTCCTGGGACTCATACCAGGGGAGGGACGGTCTGGTTGGAGCATTCCTGTAGGCTGTAAAATGGAATGAATCGACAACTCTCAGGCCTATGAGGAACCTCTATCTGCGAGATTTCTTTCTAATTACAAATCAAGGACAGTTGCAGGGACTGGAACTTTATGCTGTATGACCTTCTTACAGCTGCTCTTGAACCAACTCATGTAGCGCCTGCAATTTTTCTTCATGAAGGGACCACTGTTCAGCCACATGTTTGTCCTTTGACTTCCAAGACAGTTTAATGGGTGAAGGCCTTTCAATAGTCATCCCCGAGAAAAATGTTAGTATCCTAGTCCATGGCAGTCATTTTTGAAGAGTGGCCTTGATTGGGTAAGGCTTTCCTCTTTCATTCTTTCCAAAGGCACTTCCTTTATAGCCTCTTTTTATTTTATGTTTTTTTTGGGGGGGGGGGGATCACTGCCCTCTGGTGGGAGTGGGAGGCCCAGCCTTGCTCCTGGAGAGCTGCTGCTACATTTGAACCACCAAGCCGGTGGGCCGCAGTCCTGCACTCAACCCCTACACCACTGAGCCTCATTCTTTCATGAAGTCTTGAACTTGATGATTTTGTGAGAGGGTATGCAATCTGGCTTCCTACTGCTGTAACAGATTCTCCTTCCATAAATTAATCGGTGTAAGAGTCACCACGGTTTTAATTAAGCCTGGGTGTCCTTCAAACCCTGCACATTGTAGGATCTTCCCACCCTGCCATCCCTTTTCCTGGTTAACCACCCCTTTCCACCCCCAAGGTAAAACTTGGGGTGCTCCGTGGTCAGGCTTTGGGCCTTTGCGGATGGTTCAAGACAGGGAAGTTAGCCTCAGCATCTACAGGTCCTGAAAATCTCTGTCCTTCAATCATCAGTTCCATATAGGGGTGCTCTTGTCGATCCATAACAGCCTTCCAAAACACTCCATGACCTATGGACCGATCTGATTCTTCTGGTGCTTGTCCCCAGGTGGTGTTCGTTTTATCAGTGAAAGAGTTAGAGTAATTGACGTATGAGATGCCACCCTTTTACAACCCTAGGGACCTCAGATTTAATCACAGCTCTAGGTTTCCCTTCATAAACCTGACCAATAACTCAAGTAACCATCTGAATGCCCAGCGTACTCGAATTGAACTTTCCTAATAGAAGTCCTATTTTCCCTTTATGTAGCGAGTGCCCCACCAGATATCGGTCTTAATCACGACAGGTTGGCCACCTGTACTAGTATAAGCTGAACTTTTTCTCAGCTAGTTAAGTCTATTGGAGAGTTGCCCTTGGCAGTAGGACTGAGTGATAGGGCTGACTGGGGTTCCCTGAGTTGTGTGCAAAGCTCCATAGGTGTGCCAGTCATGTATTGCTGTCTTAATTTCATGATTGGGAATATAGGGGTGGAGTCTAGCCTGTCAATCTGGAGATAGCCACTGAGACCTCTGTGTGGGCATGGCTTTCTCTGAGAATTCTGGAAAGCCTCGCGGTATTTCCCTCTTGAGAGGAAAGACCGTCTCCCCCATTGCTGGGAGACGCTCGACTGACAAGACAAGATGGCAGCGTCCGAGGAACTGGAGGAGCCGGAGGAGAAGCCACACGGCCTTATCCTGATGGAACCAGACCTCTGAAGCCAGAGGACCCACAGAGAGACCCCTGCCAGCGCTGAGATGCTTTTACTGACAATGGATGGACCCTGCTGCTGCTGCTGCTGCTGGTGGTGGACCCTGAACCCTATTAACAAGGAGCCATGAGGGGACCCCTGCCAGAGCCGGGATGCTTCCACTGCTGCTGGACCACAAGACTCTGCACCCACTGGCCTGTAATTGTCCTAGTGTCTCCCATCCAAGTACTAGCCAGGCCCAACCCTGCTTAGCTTCCAAGATCGGGCCCGTTCAGGGTGGTATGCCTGTAGACTGTCCTAGTGTCATTGCACATGTTTTGTGAGTTGGAAGGAGACTTTATAGACTGGTTTCGGACATATGGGCTAGTATCAGTCTTATGACCTTGGACTGGACTGGGTTGGGATGCTTTCTCAATGTTCTATTCCTCTTGTATATAAACCTATCCCTTATATCCATACGTGTGCTTATGAATTTGTTTCTCTAGTCTACCCAGACTCACACAATAGGTACTGAATTCCTCAGTCTCCCTTGGGTGGTGCTTAGAGAGTGACCTGCTACCTGTTTCCCTGGCTAAGAAATTCTCACCGCAGGATTCTTTCACTGTTGACTCTTAGACGACACTGATTTGCCCCAATAATTTCCCTTTTCGCAGTGGGGGCAGAGTCCTGGTTCTCGGCGCAAGAACCAGGCACCTTGAGCCTTTGAGCCTTTGAGCCTCCTGGCACCTGGTGGGCATTAAAATGTCTAAAAATGTCTGACCCTTCCAGAATTCATTTTTCCCCCCTTTAGGCCCACAGTTGTCCATCATGGCCGCTAAGAGGTCTGCATTGTGTGTTTCAGAGACACCTCCTCTAACCCCTTGGCAAATCATAAGATCGTCTAAAAGCGTGTCCTGTACTTTATATGGAGGGATGGTGGACTGACAGTCATGGTTAGCGTCATCATAAGCTAGGGTGTTGTGTTAGTCCGGGTAGACTAGAGAAACAAAATTCATAGACACGCATATGATATATGGGTAAGGTTTGTATACAAGAGGAATGGAACATCAAGAAAGCATCCCAACCCAGTCCAGTTCAAAGTCACAAGTCCTATTTAGCTCATATGCCTGATACCTGTCTATAATGTCTCAATCATGAAATTTTCATGAGCACATGACCGCCACAGGTGTGCATTAGAGTATCCTCTGCTTCTACGCTGCCTCCTGTAAATTGGATACAAAAATTACATATAGTTCATCATTGCATGGGTCTTTAGCTGGGTCTCTCTCCCTTGAAAGGTTATTATCTTTCCCCAAGACCACAGGCAAATAGCACGGATTTGCAAGAATCCTTATTCAGTCGTCTGCGATTGCACTTCCACCATAATAAAATTGCCACACCCCATGAACTGATCTACCCCTAACAGGCCACCTGCTCAGTGTTCCAGTGGGACTGTGTCTCAGATTCTGACCACCAGACCCAGTATTGAAAGTAATGTGATAGAGAAAGGCTAGCCTTAGTTAAAGCATTCCAGTCCACAGAGATCAACCGTTTAGGCTCAGCTGGAAACTTAATCATGCCAATCACGAAAGGGGGCTGTAAGCCATACCTTTCCACTGCCTGCTTGATGTCTTTTAGCAGCTAAAACGGGAAGATGTCTGTGTTAGTCCGAGTAGACAAGAGAAACAAATTCATAAACACACGTATGTTGATAAGGGAGAGGTTTACATACAAGAGCATTGGAACATTGAGAAAGCATCCCAACCCAGTCCAGACCAAGTCCACAAGTATGATATTAGTCTATATGCCCTATACCCGTCTACAGTGTTCCTCAGATTCACGAGGTGCATGCAATGACACCAAGGCAATCACAGGCCAGTGGGTGCACAGTCTTGTGTATCCAGGGGTGGTAGAAGAATCTCATCGCTGGCAGGGGCCTCTCTGTGGCTTCTCAAACATCTCAGAGCTGACAGGAGTCTTTATGTGGCTTTTCTGGCTTCAGAGGTCTGATGCCATCAGGTTAAGCCCATGTGGCTTTTCCTCTGGGATGTCTCACAGGAATCAGTCTGTGTCTTGTCAGCAGAACATCTCCAAGGGACTGCATCATGAGTCCCTCGCCTCCAAGGAGGAAATACGGCTGGAATTCCCAGAATTCTCAGGAGAAAGCCATGCTCACACAGAGGTCTCACTGTCTATCTCCAGATTGGCAGGCTAGACTCCACCCCTACACTCTTAGTGCTCAAATTGACACCAGACTAGAGGACTGCCACAGTATCATTTACTGGCGTTTTTGATATCCTTGTGAGTTGTCTGCATTGGATGGTCTTCCCAGTCCATCCTGGAACATAAAGAAGCTTTGCGATGTTTCGTATCCTCCTTGCCCTCATCACCTTCTATTCTTTTGTGACTCTTGGGCCTCTCCTGCCTGCATTCCTCAGATGGGGGGAGGCATTTACCATAAGGCTTTCTTTAGGATCTGACTTAGCTTCTTCAGTTGTTCCTAAAACCTTTTCAACTATTTCGTATTCATTCTGGATGACATTTGCCTGCTTCTGTAAGGGCGACTCTTCCTTCCTCTGATGCTCCTCTTACCTCTCCTACTCTGTTGGTAGAGCTTCCAAAATCAGACTTTATCTTACTCTGATAGTCCTCTTTCCTCTGCAAAAGTTCTTTCTTCAAGGAAGTATGGATTGTACCTTTTTTTGAACCACTTATAGAAAACCTGGCATTTCGTGTTTATTACTGCTACACCCTTCTATTTTCAGTAAGTGGATGAGCTTTAGGTTTACTTTCGCTTTGCCCTATTATCCTGCTCTATATTAAACGCATATAAATAGAAGTGCTATGACTATTGTTTATCAGTTATCCCCTAACCAGATTCTCACATCAAAATAATCTCCATAATTCGCTCCACCATCCGATGAGGTTACACCATTTTGCTACAGGCCTCCCCTGGGAGGACCTTGCCTTAGTCGCAGTGAGGCCCACTAACCAAAGCAACTCTATTTATTGACTGCTAGAGGACCTGTCTGCTTTCTCCTGGTGGTAGTTACATAATCGGTTGTCAATTTGAGACCATTAAGAGTGAACTGGTGGGGTTTCTTCTGTCCATCGGGGTGCAGCTTGATGACCTCATTCGGAGGCATTAAGGAGATAAATAGCTTGCTGGAGGTGGGATTCACACCCACCCTGGGAGACATTCCTGATGACAAGCCTGGTGGAGTTAGGCTGATACAGCCAGAGCATTGGAGGAGGGGGCGGGGGAGGGACCACGTGGAGACCCACACTAACTCTGAGATGCTTTTACTGGATCCACAATATTTTCCTCCCACTGGTCTGTCACTTTCCCGCATTTGGCATCATTGCACGGCTGCATGAGTCTAAAGTTACATTTATGGACTAGTATCATACATAGGGGTTAATATCAGACTTATGGTCTTGATGTGGACCGAGCTGGGATGTTTTCTTAATGTACAAGAACTCTTTGATATAAAGTTCTCTTTTACGTACACATGGATTTGTTGCTCTAGTCAACCCAGACTAACATGCCCCTCCATTGTCAGAAAGCCCCACTGGTGGTTGATTTCATAATGTACTTGGGTACCCAGAATCAGGACATTAGAATGAGTCCTGTTATGCTTTAATATGTTTTAAATGTTGTAACCATGATGTTATCATGAATCTTACAATTCTTAGTT
The DNA here is from genome assembly GCA_004026705.1 of Nesogale talazaci. NCBI lineage: Eukaryota > Metazoa > Chordata > Mammalia > Afrosoricida > Tenrecidae > Nesogale > Nesogale talazaci. The sequence continues at coordinate 11,707 of PVJH01025908.1, read as the reverse complement.
TGTTAACCAGGATGTTAGAATCAATCCTGTTATTGTGCTTTAACAGACGTATGCTGAAATGTTCCCTGGCTCTAAAGAATGCTAACATTAATTTTGCTACTGTCAACCCTGCTCACTTCATAGGAAAGTATCTTATAAATGAATCAAATAATTATATGTTTTTTTTATTCTTTATAGGCTGACTGGTAATTTCAATCAGGGCTGCAGCTCAGGGAAGCACTTTTATCTTTCTCACAGCCAAGCTATAGCTGAATAAAGACTCTTCTAAATTTTCAGGACATTATATTAGTTGTCATTTATTTGAACCCAGAACACTCAGAGTGCAATCTGTGGGAACCAGCCTCCACAAGCCAATGTGTCGAAAGGGGGCGGTTGTGTAATGACGGGGTACATTAAAGACCCGACAGACAAGACAAAGCATGCTAGGGCTCGCCTCTTCCAAAAAAGTCCCAAGCCAGAATGAGGCAGTAAGATATTCTCTCATGAGCCTTTATAATTGTGGTAAACACATACATAACACGAAGGGGCTGTATTAGAAGTATACATGTAACATGAGGAGGATGAGCTAGGGTCATACATGCAAAAGGAAGGGGGGGTACTCAAGGAGGAATATGTGTCACAGGAAAGCACACTCGAACATATATTCTCATTAACAATTTCAAAGCATTTTCTCTCTGCTTTAGCCCTTGGTATCAACTCCTTTTTTTTTTTTTCACACACACACCCCCACTTACCACCCCTCATGAACCCTTGCTCACTTATATATTATTATTATTATTGTTATTTCGTGCCTTACACTAATCCTTTGTAAATTATTTTACCCACTATTCCCATCAACTCAATGCCCACTAACGATTCTGCCCCTTTTTATTCCACTTTATGAAGATAAAAGTTTATATGAACATGGAGGCACACGGATACCGTGAGGCAATCATTGGAAGGCTAGCGGGAAGGTCGATGGTTCAAACCCACTCTCGGCAATACCGAAGGCAAATGAGACTGTGTGTTCCTGTAAAGATTTCCAATCGCTGATTATTGAGTTGTATGATAAGTGAGTTCCATGGCTTTCTTTTTGAAATTTTAATTTTAAAAGATTTTTTGACCTTGACTAGAGTTGCTAGACATTGCAAAGGACTTGGTGACAGTGAATGAGTGGGGGTAGACTCAATGAAAGGGACTTGACTTCCCTGCAGGGACGACCAGCGACTGCTATTTGGGATGTATGGATTTACACACCTTGATTTGGAACCATTTTTGTCTAGTTCAATCCACACAGGTGGCACAATGTGTGTGTACCGGAAAATAGGAACCGGCCTACTGTGACTATCTATTTCTTTTTTAATTTAATTTTTAGTTTTTTAAACTTTTAATTTTTTTTTTGATTGTATCTATTTCAACTCATAGGTATTCCCATAGGATTTCTAGGGCTTCAAGGTGTCCTGGTATCACACAGCCTCAACTTCCTTCCTCAGAGCCGCTGATGGATTTGAATCATCAACCTTGAGGTTAGCTAATCAGCACTTTCCAACTTCAACACCAGGATGTTCTCTCTATATATAGAGATATTGATATATAGATAGATATGCAAATGGTGGCTTAGTGGACTATATATTGAACAGCTAACCAAAAGATCAATGTTTTGAGATAACCACACAATCAACTAGAGAGATAGAAGACTTTCTAGTCTCCCTTTTAGTTTATTACGAATTGTATGACACTGTGTATGTATATATAACACGATATATTTCTTTTATATAAAAGCTTCATGGAAAAGTACAATTACCAAAAAAAATTGAGAGAAGACTCTGAGTTTTGGTTCCACAAGGGCTTCTGGGCAACATGGGAACCAGGTAGGCAGCTCCTAATGGGAGCTCTGTGGAAATCAGTGAGTGGGGCGGTCTGGAGGTCAAGCAGGGGTTCTGAGGCTGTTGGTTAATGTCCAGGACAGTTCCGGGAGCTTCTCTGAACCAGCGGCTGAATCCCACCCCATCTTCTGTGCCCAAAAGAACTGGTCCGGCTGCCATGCTGTTGTGATCACCAGGCCTCGACTGGCCACTGCATGCTGAGCACCAGCCACCCAGCAGAAGCTCGCCTGGGCATCCTCGTTTGACCCCGAAAACAGCACAGAACACTTCCGCTGATGGTTGACGATCTCTCCTCCAATAATAGCACTTCCTTTCTTACCTCTTCCCTGTCCTGCCTGGTGTTCCCCCTCCCCTCTGACTCATGCAGCTGGGCCCTATTTCCTGTACCCCATCTGTCCGCAGTGTTTCTGGTTGGGAGCAGAAACCCCCACACCCCCACCTCCGCATTTGTGTACTCCTGAACATGTGTCAAGTTGAACACTGGGTGGAGTTGTTCTATGTGGCCGTCTCTTGTCTGTGCTTGGTGAGTGTTGTTTTTCTGCACATATGAGCTCCACAAGGATCTTTTGTAGGACTGGGCTTCTTTGAACATATTCTTCGAGTTTTTCCTTGCCCAGGAAGACACATCTCCATCTATCTTGATAGATAATTTGGCTGGATGGAAGATTCTTGGGTTTGTGTTATTTTCCCTCAGTTTGGGAATATGTTATTCTACTCTCTCCTCTATTTCAGTGTCCCCTAGTAGGACTGAGCATATTCTTATTTGGTTGCCTTTATAGTTGACTGCATTTTCCCCCCCCGACCTGCTCTTGTGATTTTCTCCTTTTCCTCAAAGTTGCATAGTTTAACCACCTCCTGAATGGTCGCCATGTTTTCATTCATTAAGCTGGGGACGTTTTCCTCTAAGATTCATTCTCTATTTTTACCATTGCCTTCTTTATTGTGTCTCCTCCTGGTAAGTTAGGAAAAAACCTCACAATTTATTTGGTTGGTTCGCTGAAGCATGGATGATGTGGTGGCTGCATTAAATCAAGCGAAAGCACCAGGCCTGCCGTCAAATGAAGAATTCACTGCTATTGAGTTGATGTCCGCTCCTAAAGCTTCAAGGGAGTTGGGTAGAACTCCTTCTCTGGGTCACCATAACTCTCTCACTTGTAAAAAGTCCCAGCTTACTCCCGCTGAGTGACTGGTGATTTTGAACCACTGATTTTGTTGATCACAGTCCAATGCCTAATCACGAGACCACCGGGGATTCTAGGGTACTGTCAAAAGAGGTACCCAGACTCAAGGAATTTGATATGTTAGAATTCACACACACACACACACACACACACACACACACACACACACACGGGGTGCCCAGAGAACACACCTTTTGCCGCAATGGTGAGGAGCACATGTGTGAGGGGAGTCCAAATCTCTGCAAAGAAGGTTGTGGTTGGTACTTTATGTAAGATTCAGTGATGAAAATTGCTCTAACTGAGGTAAGACCCTTAAGTAAAATGAGGCTTATTGAACTTGTGGGGGTAGGAACCAAGTGGCAGCATGCAATGGACAAAGATAAGGTGGCATTATTGCCATGATAGCTGGCAGAGTCGATAAGTAATCAGAATATTCTGACTCAGGGAAATTTCTCCAGGCTATTTATCCAGCGACTTGGAAAGATGTCCTATTGTGTGTAACAGTTGCACACTGCTAGGCATGTAGCTTTGCCACTTGGCCCAGCTAATCCAGCTGATGTAATGCTATGCTATCCATGGCTAAGTCTAGCATAGACAGGGACAAGGACGTAAACAGGCAATGGGTCAGCAAGAAGAGTCTTGCGTTTTCAGACTTCAGATTTTTAAATCACCCTAGGAGTCTGTCTTAGGCTGGGTTGACTAGAGAGACAAATCCAAGGACTCTCATCTATGGATAAGAACAAGTTGTATATCCAGAAGTAATTGTCTATCAAGCAAATGACCCAGCTCAGTCCAGGTCAAGTTGATAAGTCCTACATTAGACCATAATTCTGATATGAGTCCCTCAATACCTCCTCAGACTCAGGCAGCCACGTGGGATAATGCAGAAGGGAGGAAGATCATAGCCTTGTGGGTGCAAAGTCTTGTGGACCCAAGGGCAGTGGTCACATCTTTAGCATTTGCTCAGTTCTTCATGTGGCTCCTCAGGAGAAAGGTGAAGACAGAGAGAAAGGAAGGTTCCTAGGACCCTTCTCACGAGGAGGTCACATGCACTATGAGCCGCCATCAGACTGTGACCGATTGACAGGCTAGACGACACCCCTACACTTCAAGTTGACTTGACATTATGTATCAACCACAGGGTCTGATGCCAGCTAGCTTAAGATTGAAATTGTCATAGGCTGTTGAAATCATCCCTCCAGATATTCTTTTGTGAGAGGCATCACAGCCCCCTGGTGGGAGTGGGAGGCCCAGCCTTGCGCCTGGAGAGCTGCTGCTGGACTTGAACCTCCAGCCCCGTGGGCCGCAGTCTGCACTCAACCACTACGCCCCCGAGGCTCAGCCTCCCTCCAGATAGTCTATCTCTCTCAATGCTTCCCAGGCCTCTTTTCTTCACAAGCCTGTGGGCTTTCTCTTACCTCTCAATATCACCATAGAGCCTGAGCTGACTGTCACACACTGGATGTTCTCTGACTCACCGAGTCTTGAAGTTGGACATGTCCAGTAGCATTCTGTCATTAAGTGGAAGCAGAATCGACAGTGTATATATAAACACACTGGCACTGAGGAAATCTTGATTTGTAGTGACCCTGTAAGACAAAGTAGAATTGCCCCTTTGGGTGCCTGAGACTTGAAATCTTTATTTTTTTTTATTTTTTATTTTTTAGGCATCACTGCCCTCGTGGTGGTGGTGGAAGTAGGAGGCCCAACCTTTGCTCCATGGAGCTGGAATTGAACCTTCATCCCAGTGGGCTGCAGTCCTGCGCACAACCACTACGCCACCGGGGCTCAGCCGACTTGAAATCTTTATGGGAGTAGACAGCCTCCTCTTTCTCCCAGAGTGACTGGTGGGTTTGAAAGATTGACCTTGTGGTTAGCATTTCCATGTGCAGCTCATTATGCCATTAGAACTCCTTATACTATACACACACATACATACAAACATATATGTACATGCATATATTGTACACATATATAGATATAATTATTGTTGGTAGGCACCATTGAATCAATTCCCACTGATAGCGATCCTAACTACAACAGAAGTAAACACGCCTTGACCTGCTCCAACCTCCTGGTCATTATGTTTGAGCCCATTGTTACAGCCTCTGTGCAATCTGTCTGCTTGATAGTCATCCTGTTTTTCAGTGGAAGGGAGACATCATACACACACACACACACACACACACACACACATAAGTTGGCTGGGGAGGGAAAAAAAGCTGTATCTTTCAGTTGACTGAAGTGGAGAAAACAATGCCTGCTTTACAGATATTTGTACCTTACAGGCAGCACCACTTGGACCGTTCCTTTTTTGGAGACCCCCTGAAGTACAGGGGTGAAAGGACATCTTTCCAATGGACAGTTCCAAATGAGTTCACTTGATTGTGCACTTTGCTCTGAAGGAGAAAATGCCAGATAGGCAACAGTATACTCATTCATCGGCTGTGGTCAATGGGTGACTGAGTCTGAAGGAGTTGGAAGGAATATGATTAAAATAAGATGTGTCAATAAGGTATAAAGAAGAGACAGATGAATAGATCTCTCTGAACAGACCCAAGAAGCAAAGATATTTTGTCTCATTTGTATGGTCACTGAAGAGTGACTGGCGGTGAAAGATTTCAGCCCTAGCGGTGCTGATTGAATGACATGTTCTGCGGATATCAGACATCTTTCGCTTGTACCTCCTGTTATTGAATACTGAGTTTATGGATGAAGTGGAAATGGTGACAGGGATGGTATTTATGCCTGGCTGCATCAACGTAGGATTAAAAGCTGACAGTCACTCTTTAGTGCCTCTGTTATGCCAGGGTGACTAGCAAACAAACCCCGTGGCCTGGAGACGTGTGTAAGAAAGAACTTTACATCAAGAAGTAGTTATATACTAAGAAAACATACCATCCCAGTCCAACTCAAGCCCATAAGTCCAATGTTATCCTGAAGTTCCTGGTCAGACTCTCAGAGCCGTGTGCAACGATGCAGAGGGCAGGGAGATCACAGGCTGGTGTGTTCAAGTTCAAGTGGATCCCAGGTTGGTGGAAACATGGCAGGGTTTCATTATCAATTAGGGTGGATGGCCGCCAAGCGTGAAGGTCAAGGCAGAGAGAAAGGGGGACGTGGTGGGTGACCAGCCTCCCCACAACTGACTGACTCCAATGGGAAGGTTGTGTAGTTGAGGGGTAAATTAAGAGACTTGAGGGAAGGCATGCAAGGGCTCATTTCTTCCGTGGTGACTGGAACCAGAACCAGGCTGTCAAGTATTCTCTCATGAGCTCAGATAATCTCAGGCACGCGAACCACAGTAGGCACATAATCAACGGGAAGGGGTTGTCTTAGGGACATACACGTAACACGAGGGGGACGAACTAGGGATATACATGCAACAGGAAGAGGGGGTATGAGAGGCATCCACGTCACAGGAAGGTAAATAAGTAACAAGACAGGCCGATTCTAGAGTGAAGATGGCAGTAAGTTGGATTTGATTTTAGCTGACCCTGAGCTATTCTCTAGGAGAACAACTTATGATTCTTTTGTTTTGTTTTGTTTTGGGTGGGCATCACTGCCTGTGGCCGTGGGTGCTACCCAGTGCCGCTCCTGAAAGCCGCTGCTGGATTTGAACCGCTAAGCCCGCGGGCTGCAGTTCCAAACTCAACCACTTACGCCACCAGGGCTCAGCCCTCCCTTTGATTCTTATAGGAAGATGTAGGAACAGGTCCAGCATACAGGGAAGTGAGGAGGATGGAGTCAATTCAATAGCGCACACAGACTCCAGAGACTGGCTCAACGGCGCAGATCTGACTTTATCACAGTTTTTACAAGGCTTACGTAGGTTTCATTGACCAATCAGATAACTTCCTTCACATTCCTCCTGCTTTCCAAACACATCCTTATAAGGTCATGGGTTTGCAGCGTGAAAAATGATTGGCCCACACTGTGTGCTATGTAAACGAGGTGTTTCTGGCTGAGTTATGTAAATGAGATGTCGCTGACTTAGCCCGTCCAATTGTCTTACAATACAATTTCGTCCAATCACATTACAGGACTAACCATCCAATTGCATTATAGGACACTATCGTCCAATAATATTACAGAATCTTACCATCCATTTATACTATAGGATCTTAGTGTGGCAGTCATGTGTTTATGTTAATTTTATGACTGAAATGTGGGGGTGGAGTCTAGCCTGTTCATCTGGAGACAGCCACTGAGTAGCCAATGAGGCCTCTATGTGGGCATGGCTTTCTCCTGAGATTTCTGGGAAGTCTCGCAACATTTCCCTCGTGAAGATGAGAAGCTATCTTCCCCAGTGGTTGGGAGTTAGTCTCAGAGACGATGAATCATGGACAAGACAAGATGGCAGCATCCGAGAAGCTGGAGGAGCTGGCAGAGAAATCACATGGCTTTGCCCTGATGGAACCAGACCTCTGAAGCTGGGGCGGCCACATGGAGACCTCTGCCAGCAATGAGTTGCTTTTGCTGTGGATGAACCCTGAGCCCTGGAAGTGAGGAGCCATGTGGAGACCCCTGCCAGCACTGGGATTCTACACCCACTGACCTGTGACTTCGTGAGTCGGAAGGAGACTTTATAGACTGATTTCAGGCATATGGGTTAATATCGGATTTATGACTTTGAACTGGACTTGGCTCAATGTCCTGTTCCTTTTGTATATAAAGCTTTTCCTTATACCTATATGCGTGTCTATGAAATTTGTTCCTCTAGTCTACCCAGACTAACACACTTAGCCATGTTATGGGGAAGCTAGAAACATTCTGATAGGCTGTGTTTCAGTGGTTTAAAGTGGGAGGTTATCAGGTGAGTGGACATGGAGTCTTATTGCCTCAAGACTGGAGTTCTTTCCAGGAGTCATGGAAACGTGGGATATACAGCAGCTTCAACCTGACTCAAGACCAGAATATTCCAGGAGACTTGGAAGGTTCCAAATACATAAGGATGCAGATACCCAGTGGCTTCAAGATTTACTCCAGGAGACGCAGCAGCATCCTGCACTTTCAACATCTTTTCCCCAGATCTACAAGTCCTGCCAGGAATGACCCCACAGGAAGGGAGTGGTTTCTACTTAAGATGGGACGGTCAATAGCGTCTAATTGTTCTCTATGGCAGACAACCATTAGGCAAGGAGCCTGAGGGCAGTTGACTTTCAAGTTTATATAGTAAAAACCATGTGCTTGCAAACACCTTAAGATGGCTTTATAATGGAGGAAACTATGGAGGGGAATAACTTTTACTTAGGAGAATGTGACTGGAGCACATCTCCAACCTACAAATGTGAATGTCTCCTTCCATGGGGCCCCAGACTTCTGAACATATGAGCCTAGAGATATTGTCCACAGACACTCTCTTCCTGGTTCCGTTTCCTACAGGAGGTTTCCTGGGCCTTCTTTGTAAGAAGGCCAGGCCCACTAGGAGAACTGTGATCTGATTCACAGATTGAACGTCTACCTCGTCTACCAGAACGTCCACATTTATTTAGATCTTCAAATGGACGTGCATTTATGTAACTACCACAGTGCCCAATTGGTTAATAACAGAGCTCAACCCTGAATTTGTGATCTAGAACCATTCACAGCGTGATCAGCATAGAGCTGCCGGCAGGGTGACTACATCACACCGCCTCCATCATGGAAAAGACAACATTTTGTTCTGACTGAAAGTGATACTTACTTGCAATATAGACTTGTCTTTCTTGCACATAACACATCTGCCAAAAGACCAGCCATGGACTCATTGGACGCCTCATCACCAGTGTGGAATCTCACACAGCATTGCCCAAGCTCCAATGATTCACTTCACATCGAATGAGTGGGACAATGGACCCAGGCTCACGGACTTCAATAGTCTTTACCATGTTTCCCACCATCCTGAAGCAACTGCATTGAGAGAATGGTGAGTAAAACCTGAAGGGATATAACTACTGGGTCAGCGATATGATAACACCCATTGCCCTTCCAGGATTAAGGAAATGTTCTCCAGGAGCTGTATGGGCTCCACGGCCACATCCAATATATGAAGCTGTTTTTCTGATAACCAGACTTCCTGAGTCTAGGAACCAAGGGTTGGAAAAGGAGTGGCACCACTCACTGCTACTCTCTTACAGCCACTCCATTTCTGCTTCCTGTCCCAGTGACCTAAGCACTTTGGGTCTGGTTGTCTCCGTTCTGAAAGGAAGAACACCACCACTTGAAGACACAATAATGAGTCCATGAAATTGGAAGTTAAGAATGGTCCCAAAGTCACGCTGAGCTCTTCGTGTTTCTGGATATGGAGTCTAAGGGAGGGACAACATTGGCGGATGTGGTTTATCCTGGTTACCAAGAAGGAAATTGATTTGATGTTACATAACAAAGGTAAAGAAGAGTGAACATTGGAGACAGGAGATGTGTTAGGCCATTTCTTCGTTGTGGGATCATCATGCTTCATCAGGGGTCATCATGCCCCGTGATTAATGTAAATGGAAAACCAAGAACCCCGATTCAATACCAATGGTCAATATCCTTCAGGAATGAAGGGTTCACTCACTCCACCAGGCAAAGAACTAGAACCAGATAAGGTGATTGTAGAGGGCAAAGGGCATACTAAAGAAGTGATGGAAGGAGGCAGTTCTGAGTAGCAGCTATGACTGTAAGCTTGGGCAGAAAGGAAGACTGTAGTTCTTATGAATATTGCTTCTTTATAAGTGTGCCTCAAAATGTTTTTGTTTTTTTCCACTTATAAAGTATTGGGCTAGCACCCTTTCACTTGGAGGTGTGTGAGTTATTTTGTGTCAGAAGCAAGTTTGACTTTATAGTTGTCTTTAGACATTTCGTACTGTGTAAATAGATGTGTATGAATGTCAAGCCCTGCTATTTTCAAAAGCATGATATGGCTGTGAAAAATGGACAAAGACTAAGGAAGGAAAGGAGAAGTGATCCATTAATGAATGAATGGTGTTGGTAAAGAATAATGAGATTAACTTGAATGACCAGAACAACACACAAGTCAGTCTTAGAAGACTTCCATCTGTAAGGTAGACTTAGCTAGCAGTCTGACCTGCTGGAATTAGCCAGCACTCCTGGCTTCATTAGCTGTGCAGCTCCATGAGTTAAGAAAAGTATCCAGCCTACTATCGCTCCTACAGGCTTGGTGACATGCTCTACAAGCACACTTTCAACTTGTCTTTGGGGGGGGGGGCATCACTGCCCTGGTGGGAGTAGGAAGCCCAGCCTTGCTCCTGGAGAGCTGCTGCTGGATTTGAACCACCAACCCTGTGTGCCGCAGTCCCGCACACAACCACTGCGCCACCAGGGCTCAGCCCACACATATGCAATTTACTTGAGCTCAATCTTCCTTGTGAAGTAAATGCAGAACTGAAGAGCTTGCTCTGAAGCTGAACTGACTTGAGGGCCCTGAACAACACCAAGAGACACAGGCTTCACCGCCTTTGCTTCTCTGGAGAAACCAGCTGAAGACACTGTGGGATGGTCAATGTGATTTCCCCACACCTTCACTCAAAGACACTGATTCCATTCAATATCCTTTGCCAACACCGAAAGTCCAATGCATTCATTGTTCTTTACACTTCCGTATACATTGTCCCGCTCTGAGGTCCTGGCGACCATGATGCCATGATTGAGTTCACCAACTCCTCTGCAACACAAGACTCAGTGAAGGCTGCAGCCTCACCTCAGGGGTGAGTGCCCTCTCTTTGGGAAGGCTTGGGCCACCTGACTTGACTCCAGATCCTTCCTTGGTCTTTCCCTGCCAAGAACTTACCCAATTCTGGCCTAAAGGAAGAACAGGGTGGACTGAGTCTAATTCAGTTTCTGTCTCACGGGGAGCTCTGTGGTTAAAGTCTTGCTCCTGGAGCCAGCCCACCTGGCTGGTGTTCATGTCCCAACTTTGCCCAGTTCTCGGCTGTGTGACCCTGGGGACAGTATCTAGCTGCCCTGTACATAACTCTCCTGTGAAACTTAAGGAAGACGTGTGTGGTGAGTTGTTGGGGACTCCTGATAGAATCTCCCCTTCCACAGAGGAGACCCGGGTTCCATCCCTCCCCATGTCTCTCATGCACAGGCACCAGCCACCTCTCCGTGGAGGCCTGCGTGCTGCCAGGTGCTCAACACGTGTCACTGGCACTCCCAGAGGAGCAAGAGAGACCTGGCAATCTACTTCCCAAACCAGTCTATAAAAACCCTCTGGAACACGATAGTCTTGTGACTCGCTGTTGGTGCAGTTGGCATAGCCACGACCTACAGCATTTTGTCCACGTGTCGATGAGGTCACCGTGCACCAAGGTTGACTCCACGACACCTGACCATCACCACCACGGGATGTTGTCCGCACCTGTCAGTTTGTCCTAGTGTGGGGCCTTTCTTGCTGCTGTGATGCCAGAAACCACGCAGCTGGTGCTTCAAACACCAGCCGGTCACCCATGGTGGACAGCTCTCAGTGGAGGGCCCAGACGAAAGCGACTAGGAAGAAAGGTCTGATGGCTTTCTTCCAAAATAACCAAGAAAATCCCGATGGATCACAAGAGTGGGGTGGTGGGTTACCTATTGGGCCAAGCATCTGTCATCCTCTAGGGATTCCTGAAGCTTTGTTTGACTCAAAGGCCATCTGTTGTAAGAGGTTCCAATCAGGATACCTTCTGGCAGGGTGGCTCA
>PVJH01025907.1:0-30883 GCA_004026705.1 Nesogale talazaci | reverse complement strand
AGCTCTTCACACATTTCATTATAATGTTTTCCTTGGTTTTCTAAATATGCCCTTTGAAGCTTTCTTTTCAGCCCTTTTACTTCTACCATTTCAATTCTACCCTTCTCTTTAGCTCCTCTGCTAAACAAGTAGAACAAGTTTCAGACTGTCTTCTGATATCTGCTTTAGGTTTTGGTGTGCTTTTTGTGTGTGTGTGTTTTTTTTATGTCTGTCTTTTTAGTGACCTTTAGCTTTCTTCTTGTATCCTTGGAATTCCCTGCGTGATTGAAGTGCATTTGTTCCTTAAGGCATCACCCCTGAGAGTTCAGACTAGGGAGTGGGAACTGGCCTAGCCAGAAAGACCACTGTGTTAGAACAGGTAGCCTATGGGGGAAGGGACACAATTCAATCAATCAGGCCTATGCACAAAGGCTCCGATAGAGACTCTGCAGAGGTAACTCCCTGGGCCTCCAGGTTGGTGCTACACTTTGACCAAATATCCATATGCAAGAGTACATAGTTCAGTCCTCTTTGGGACATAGAGGTCTCATGTTAGACACCCTCCCAGATCTCACTCTCTGTCTATTTTTCCCCCCTTTATTATGTAATAAAGCTATAATCATTAGCCTAGTGTTTCCTGTGACTTCTGTGAGATGTTCCAGTAAGTTCCTGAACCCCTCATCTACACAGGAAAGTTGGACATCGAATAAGGAAAACCAAAAGAGAATGGATGCATTTGAGTTATGGGGCTGGAAAGTGCCATGGACGGCTACAAGGACAAACCAAGCTGTCTTGGAAGAAGTATGGACAGAGGGCTCCTTTGAGGCAAGGATGGCAAGACTTCATCTCACAAAACAGGGACACGTTGTCAGGAGAGACCAATCTCTGGAGAAGGATGCTGTGCTTGGCACAGTGGAGGGAGGTGAAAAAGAGGAAGGCCCTCACCAAAGGACTCAGGTAAAGAAATGATTGTGAGGCTGATGTAGGACTCGGCAGGGTTCTGTTGCGCATAAGGTCACTGTGGGTGGGAACCAACCCGAGGGCATGTAATGACAATAAGTTCCAGGTCCGGGGGGCTACCTCTAGGGAAGGTCCTTGTCTCTTCAGAGCTTCTGTTCCTGGGTGATCTTCACGAGACTGAACAGTCCTCATCAAGCAAGATTGACACCAGATCCACCACGCCAGCCCATCGTCTTGTCCTAGAAGGCAACCCATCCCCAAAGAGGATGATGACGACAGACAGACTTCAATGTTGTAGCCTATCTGTTTCAGAGATGTAACTCAACACACATTTTGAGGAGACATAATTTATAGCCCTGGTGGTGCAGTGGTTGTGTGCGGGACTGCAGTCCACAGGGTTGACGGTTCAAATCCACCAGCAGCTCTCTAGGAGCAAGGCTGGGCTTCCTACTCTCACCAGGGCAGTGATATGGGGGGGTAGGGAGAGAAAGAAAAAAAATATCTATCTAGAGAAGGTCAAATTGATGACAGCGACTCTAAAGATGAGATAATAGCTTAAGGGCAATACATTGATGTTAATGGGGGTGTGTGTAACAATTTGGGAAAAGAGGGAAAAAGTACACTGGAGTCAGAAACATGAGGAATTTAGGATAGACGAGCCCTCGGGACTAGTGGTGGGAGTGGTGATGCTGGGAGGGTGGAAGAGAAAGGGGGAACCAATTTCAGGGATCTACATATAACCTCCTCCCTGGGGTATGGACAACAGAGAAATGAGTGAAGGGACACATTGGACAGTGTACGATATGAAAATGTAACAATGATTTATAAATTATTAAGGATTCATGGGCGGGGAGGAGGGAGGGAAATATGGGGAGCTGGTACTGGGGAATCGAAGTGGAGGGAGGATGTTTTGAGAGCGACGATGGCAACAAGTGTGCAAATGTAGCCTGCATACAATTGATGTATGTATGGATCGTGATGGGAGTTGTACGAGTCCCCAGTAAAATGATGTATAAAAAAATTTTAAAGGAGGTGGAAAGAGGAGCTTATACCAAGGGCTTAAGTAGAAAATATTTGGAAATGAATATGGAAATATGTGTACAAATATGCTTGATACAAATGATGTATTGAATAAGAGCTGTACAAGTCCCCAATAAAATCATTGGGGGAAAAAAGAGGGAGAGGAGGGTTGCATATCTTGAATGTAATCAGTGCTATTTAATCGGACATGCCGAATTGTTAGATCGGTGTATGTAGGCAGCCTGGATTTTCAAAAAACACTAGAACACCAACAGGAAAACCCCCCTGGAGCCCAGTTTTACTCTGAAGCGTGTGCATCACCAGGAGTGAAAGCCTGCTTGGTGGTCAGTGGTTTCTAAATGCAGAACAATACTGCAAGCGGGGAGCCGAGACTCAGAGATGCACAGTCCCACAAGGAAGGCTTCCTGCGGTGACAGCAGAAGAGTCTGGAGTCACGTATCTGGAAGCCAAGGACCACCGACGATTGTTAAGAAGAGAGAACGGAACATCTTCCTCCAGAGCGGCGGTTCAACCGGTAAGTCGCAACTCCTTTGGGGACCCTTTTACCGGTGTCGGCAGATTCATAGTAAAGGACAGCGATGAAGTAGCAACAAAAATAATTTTATAGTTGAGGGGTCACCACCACATGAGGAACCATACGAAAGGGTCGCGGCTTTCGCATGGTTGAGAACTACTGCCCTAGGTTCTAGGGACTAGAACCTTCATGGCCCTGCCAACTCTTTGATTTTGGAATTGTGGCTTCTAGAGCCCTGATGGTGTCGTGGTTATCTGTTAGGCTGCTAAGCACAAGGTCAGCAGTTCAAAACGACCTGTGTTCTGAGCTAGAAAGACGGGGTTTTCTACTCCTGTAAAGGGTTCCAGTCTCCGAGGCTCAGAGGAGCAGTCCTACCCTGTTCCAGAGGCTTCTTGTGAGAGGGCATTGACTCAATGGCAGTGATGACTATGAAAGTACACATTCCTGTCATCGTGTCACTCAGTTTGTCATCCTTTGAGGTAGCAGCTCTGTCTCCCCTGGAACCTGTGAGCTTGTCATACACAGGACTATGTTGTATTCACCCCTGTGCCTGCCTCAGCACCTGACACAGAGTGGCAGACATGGTGTCTTCCATAAATGTTTCCCTAGACTTTAGGGGCGCAGAGTGCAAAACATAAAAAAAAAAAAAAAAAAAAAAGGTTTTCCTTTGGCCCCATGGTCTGAGAACAAAGGCAATGCAAGAATGGAGGGGGAATCTTCCACACTGAAGTTTTGTCCTCCCATTACATTAGAAAGTGGGGTGAGGCATGGGTGGTCCAGCCTGGGGAAGAGACACATCTCCCATGCAAGGGTCTGCCGGGGGTAGTTCCAGGAGACAGAACAGGTTAGACGCTGCAGGGAGGGCACCAGAAATGAATGTAGGTTTCTGCACCGTGACCAAGATTTCCCGTGAGAACTTTCACAGTCCAGGCGAGGGTTTCCATGTGAATATCTGGGCATGGCCAGGAAGCGAGCAGATGTGTCAGGATCTCCGAGTTTAGCAGATCTGTCCCGAAGCAGGCAGGCTGAGTCAGAGGGAGATGGCTGGGCTCTGGCTTGCAGTAGAAGCAGCAAACCCACATCAAATGGATTCTCCAGAGAGGCTTGTAAGAAGCTCCAGATAAGCTGGAGATGTCCATCTTTCCTGGCAGTCCATGTCCATGGAGTAGACTTCGGTATCATCGGGGGCCAGGTGTGTCTCCCTGGGGCAGAAAGTCATTGTCTCTGGAATACTCTTCGTCCCTGTGTCAATCAGAAGGACACTGTCTCCTTCCCCAAACCAGACTCAGTAGAGCAGGGTGACTAAATACCTTCCTCCTCCTCCTCATTATCCAGTGGCTCCTCCATTTAAGCAAATGACTTGTCTCTAGATCAGGGCTAGATTAATATGTGTTAGTCTGGCTGACTAGAGAAACAAATTTATAGACACTCATAGGTGCTTTCTATAAAAAGAGCTTTCTATAAAAGAGCCATTGTATATTGAGAAAACACCCCAACCCAGTCCAGATCAAGTCTGCACGTCCGATATGAGCCCATGTGTCCGATACTAGTCTATAAATTCCTCTTCAGACTCAGACAGCCACACAAGGGCACTGAATACAGGAAGATCACAGGCCAGTGGGTGAAAAACCTTGTGGAAGCATCTCAGCGCTGCCGTGGGTCTCCACGTGGCTCCCCCAGCTCCCAAACTCTGGCTCGAACGGTGTGTCTCCATGTGGCTCGTCAACAGGAATGTCTTGCAGGGACAATGTGTGTCCTGCCTTTAGGGAGGAAGACGGGAATTCCCAGGATCCCTAGGAGAAGGGCCCACACAAAGGCCTTCTTGGTTATGTCCGGATTGACAGGCCAGCCTCCGCCCCTTCACTCGAGTAGACAGGAGATTAATCACTGCCACACCACGTCTGCCCCCACTCACCAGCACGGCACTTGTGGTCCTGACTCCTTGGGGAGGAAGAGAATTCTGTCTGGCAGAACCTTGGGGCGAGCAGGGCTCACGTCACCCAATAGCAGGGCGGGAGCCTACTCCGGGTTGCGTCACCTTTCTCCTAAGACATTCTGAAACATTTTGAAATCGTCACGCCGGCCCCTGGTGTGATCGTGGTCCCACCGGGGGCAAGGTCAACGAGATTTTATTTTCCCGTAAGGAGTTCCAGTCTCGGAAGCCCCCCCCCCACCCCGGGGAAGGTCTACCCTGCCCGACCAGGCCACTGTGGGTTGGCACTGACTTGATGGCAGTGAGGTTTTGAAGCTTTAACCCCTGCCTGGGTGACTTTGCTTGGAAATCGGGTCTCTGAAGATGTTTTCAGTTGGCTTGCAGGCAGGGTGGGTCCAGTCTGAGGGGGTTCTCACCATCAGCAGAGATACCAGGAAGAACACCAGGTGGAGATGCAGCTAGCTGCTAAAAACAAAAAACAAAACAAACAAACAAACAAACAAAAAACACCGGGAGGGACCGGAAGCTAACGGGGATGAGGGAGCTTTCCCTAGACTATCCAGAGAGGGCATGGCTAAGGGCTGGCAAGCTGAACTCAGACGGGCAGCGTCCAGAACGATGAGGTAAGACATTCCTGCTGCATCCAACCACCCACGTGGGGGCACTTGGGCATGGCAGCCCTAAGACAGTAATCTGCTTCATCCCTACTCCAGCTTCGAAAGGAAGCACACATGTAGATGAGGAGGTACTGCTCTGTTTTGGCATCTTCTCCGACTCAGCCTCTTCTGGTCACACAAGCAAGTGAGAGGGAAGGGGGTGGACGTTCCTTTTTTTGGAAGTGTCCTGCTTTGGGAGCAACCCGTCCACACAGCAGGCTCTACACAGTCCTCGGGAGCCCACACAGGGGACCCACAGGACACGCAGGCAGAGGCTGCCTGTGGAAGCCCGGAAGAGAAGATTCGAGGGGCTAGGGAGGAGCTCCCCTCCACCCACCAGGTGATTGGGATGCTAATGCCACAGCAGGGGAAAAGCCCATGCCTGAAGTTGGTAGGTAGAGAGTATAGGGAAAAGGGCGTCCATTAGGCAGTGCTTGAAAAAATCCAGCTATCAGGCAGGGAAGGATAGGTACGCTGCGCATGCCCAAAGGTCCAGGTTTCCGGCCAGAAAGGCTATAGCTGGATTGGCTTCCCTAGGCCCGGTAAATTCAATTCGGCCAATGGGGTCGACCAGAGTCGTCGACCACGCCTTCTAGCTGAAGATTTGCAAAGGTCAAGGGTTTGGTTCTGGCGGGTTCTTTCCCAGACACTGCTCTGCCATACAGCACAGCTAGGCAACAGTCTGGAGGCAACCACATCTCTCTCTCTCTCTTTCCTCTTGCTCTCTCTCTTCCACCCCCCCTCTCTCCTCTCTCTCTCTCTCTCTTTCTCATTGCGGGGGCGGGGGTGTGGGGTGTGGTGAGGAATCTCGTGAATGCCTGTGTGAATCTGAAACTTCTTTTAGCCTTCGCAAATCTCATTCGGATCACAAACCAGGCTTCGGCTTAAATTCTTTTTCCCGCGGAGCCAAGGACCGAGGTCTATATCTCTCCAAGAGAGACCTTCCAAAGTGTCTGGTGACATGTCACTTGGCCCTGATATGATGCCACACCTAGGCTCCAGTCTTATCGACACAGCCGACGCCACCTAACTAGGAGGAAAAGGATGGGGTCCTGAGGACAGAGGGAGGATTCAAGAGACTCTCGATCGAATGGAATGTGGGTCAGCCCACTGCAGACAATGGAATGTCCACCTCCTGAGCAGATTCCTAGATTCTAGCTTGTGTGTGGAAACAAAAAGTCTGAGCTGGACTAGCTGGCCACAAGCTAAGCGTGAAGCAATCAGGAGGCAGGACACCAAAGATGTCTCTGTAACACGAGCCAGGCCCCAGACGGCCCAGGAGGCAGGGGTATTGTCCTGGCTACTCAGCCAGCCTCTGGAGACAGCCACACCCCTAGGAGACAGCTCAGGGGCTGACCTGCAGGTGTGGCCAAGAGAAGCCATGAAGTCCACCTGCACCAAGGACAGGAGCCAACCTTCAGGTCAGGGTTAAGAGGAGGGGCAGAAGAGTGAGGGGAAGGTCACATTGGCTTTGGGACTTTCACACGAAACATGCTCATGAGATTTGATCCTCCCAACTCCAACCACTCCTCACCTACATTCTCTGGACCAGCAGAGACCTAAGCCCCCAAACCTGGTTCACAAACACCAAAAGACCAGGGCAGACCCAGCCCAGCTCTCCCAGCTGCTCCATTCCCAGCATCTCTTTTCTCCTGGGTGCAGCTGGTGCGGTTCCCAGGCTGAGCAGCTGGAAGAGATGGTTCCCGGCAATGAGGGCACAAGCCGGGAATTGCAAAATAGTGATTCATTCGAAAGAGATGCCATCAAAGGGTAGCTGTTCAGTGAGTCTGGAGAAAATCCAAGGCAGATCAGGATAGGACAGTGTGTGTGTGTGTGTGTGTGTGTGTGTGTGTGTGTGTGTCCAGGAGGGTGAGGGACAGAAAATTTAGTATCAAAAGAAAAGATTTCTAAAATAAAAGGAAAACTCTGTGGAAGATTTCTGACTGAGCACTTGGAAATAAAGACATGTGCCGTGTAAACTGTGTAAGCTATCAAATAAGGAGAATTCATCATACAGTCCAACCATCAGTGGACGTGAGCCAAGCCGAATCTGAATGTGGACTCAACTCAGCACATAGCCATTTTGGTGAGATGGGGACAGATGAAGGGACAGAGTATATACTGGCCATATCTCCATATGAGTTTCTTATCATGGGAAGTTAATAAGCAATGTCTATAGTTCATAAATCTAAATATAGAGGCAGAAGTATATTATTTAGAGGTCTGGGGGTAATATCTGAAAGAAGAATCAAGAGGGAAGCATGTAATTGGGGGCAGGGAAGGTTGGGGTAGAACGAAGCTGGTTTTTCGTATAAGCCCTTTTACACTGCTGTCGTTTTTTTAATGTGCATGCATTATCTTGCCCCAAAGTTAATTTTTAAAATAAAGTGAATCAGGTTCCTGTGTGTGTTCTCTATGGTTGCTGAAACAAGTTACCACACATACGGTGGTTGAAAACCATGTCGCTTTATCATCTCACAGTTGCACAGCTCAGAGATGGAATGGCCTTGGCTAGCTTCTTGACTTCCCTTGTCTCAAGGCTGAAGTCAAAGTGAGCACCATTTGAGCTCTTATCTGAAGATTTTGAGACAGCATCAATCCCCAGGGTCATTTAGGTTATGAGATGTCTGGTTGTTTAGAAAATCACCATCATAAATCCCGTTTAAGCAAGTTCCAAGTACATGGGTCAAATATCAGACTGGAGGCTTCTGATCCTTGTAGCTACTGAGGTTGATGATCCTTAGGGTGGCAGGCTTCTGGAGGCAAAGGTCAACGAACCCAAGTCAGCCAGTAAGATGACAAGTTGCTTATGACTCCCGGGACAGGCAAACAATGTGGCAGATCATTTAGCTCAAGTCCAAAGAACCAGGGGTCAATGAGCCAGCTGTGGGCTCCAGACCCAGCAAATAGCAAGCAAGCTTTTCCACAGTGTCCATTTATAGTGAAAGCAGGCCACACCCCTAAGGAGATCTCATCATAAGATTACTGCTATGCCTGAATAACCAAAGCTCTCAGAATCCTAGCCCAGTCATTTAACATAAAACCTTAACTATCGCAATAGTTGACTGACCATAAATATTAGGGTTAGGTCTCAGTTGGATGTAAACTGAACAAGGTTATGGAAGAGTACAAATTATGGTAAGGAATCAGGCAAAAACAACACAACTGGGGGTAAGGAGGAGGGACACTTCCTGAGAATAGGCCTAGCACCAAAGTCATGTTTCTTGATGCCCTAGATCACCTAGATCTTGATGCCCTAGAGGTCAACAAAGCCAAAAAATTTCTGAGAAAAGCTGAAGGGAACAATAAAGGCATCATATCTGAACTACACTGATGGCTCCATGAATATAGGAACACAAAGAAATTGTTGGGCACAAAGGAAAAGTGCTAAGTATTTTTTACGCTTTAGGTGGAGAGGGGAGAGTATTGCTAAGAACAGCAACCATCAAGGCTCTCCATCCAATGCTGGCTTGTTTGGGCTGTGAGGACGTCTCTGAGGCTTACGCCCGGTTTGCTCTCTTTTGCACCTCCGTGAGCAAGGTAAGTAAAACCGTATTTTCCGGTAGAATTGCCTGTGTCTGGTCAAAGGTGCAATGAGAATTTTTACAGAAGTGACAGGCCGCCTTGTCCGACAGAAAAGTACCAAATAAAATCACCTAGAACAAGGAAGGATTTGGCTTAGACCTTAGCCAGAAGTTTTAGTCATCTCAAGATAGTGAGTTTGGGAATGTCCTTCCTGAGAGGAGGCTGTCAGCGTATCGCTGAGGTCTCTGTTTCCTTGTTGGCCATCAGCCGGGGGCCACCCTGACCTCATGGAGACCCCTCTCCAGTTCTCACACCCAAGGTCTACCTCTCGCAGTCATCCACGGTGTCAAAGCCTTCTCATGCTTGCAGCCTCTCTCACCTCCCTTCCTGCCACTTTTCTCCCATCTCTTCGACCATATTTCTTTGACTGACTTCTTCTGCCTCCCTAATCAGTGTTTACAGACTCATATCAGGCTCACCGGATGACCTAGGGTCATTTTCCTATCTTAAAATCAGCTGATTAGTAACCTTAATTACATCTTCAAAGTCTTCTTACAAAAGTACCCAGAATGGTGTTTGGTTTAATAACCACGGAACAGAAACCTTTGGGAAATATCTTTTGAAATCTGTTGATTATAGTCTTCTTTCTTTCTTTGTAGAAATGTTAACTGTCTTTAATTTGCTCCTATGTGCTCTGATTCTTCCAGAAGGCGTATCTGATCAGAGTAAGGCAGCTGGGTAGAGCAGAAAACTCAACAAGAAAACCAAGAGGGAAGCAAAACAGAAGTCTCGCATAAAATTCCGTTTCGCATAAAATGACTACAGCCCCCCCAGCGCCTTCTCTCTTTCAGTCCATAATCTTAAGGCCTTTCTAAGTTGGCAGTTGCTTCTTGGAACCCTGTGGTGGCTGGTGGTCCACACCTACATTCCAGATGGGCCAAGGCAACTTCCTTTAAGCAGCTTTCCCAGAGTTCGCCTCCAAACCTTGTGCTTACATCTCACTGTCCAGAGTGTGGTCATCAGGCCTCACATAGCGACAGGAGAGTGGGAAACCTGGTCTTTCAGATGAGTCCCTACAGCCTGGCAGAAAAACCAGGGTGACAAGAAAGAACAAGAACTTGGACACTCAGTGGAAACAGCCTGCTCAGCCGCCCCAGCTGTCCCAACCTTCTTTGACTTTAGAGGCCTTTGTTCTCAGAGCACCCAGCAACCCACACCTCCCCTCAGAGCACAGCTTACAACGTGTGGCAGTTCTTCGTTAGCTGATGGCTCATATTCTAACTGCCCGATGCACTGCAGCTCTCCTTGTCTAGCCCCGAGTGGATGGAAATATTTTAAGACCACACTACGGTGTAGTGCAGAAAATCTAAACATTGATCCTTGCTTTCTATCAAACCAGGATCCTGCGCTTCTCAGGCCTAGACTACATAATTCCTGTCTTCTGTTTCCACCTATGGTTTCTTCAAATGTGGTCCACCATATTGAGGTCCTTCGCTGGTACCAAAGGGTGTGTGTTTGGTCACCCATCAAAGGCTTGGTGGCTCGAACCCAACCTGAGGAAGAGGCCTGTGACCTGCCTCCATAAAACTAGAGTCAAGAAGACGCAGGAAACCGGTCGAGTCTACTGCACCCGGAGTCTCTGTGGCTCAGAATGGACTCAACAACAAAGAGCTTCATCTCTGACCTCCTTAGACTGGTAAACCATCTCCACAGAATTCTTGAGGAGTGAGGAATCACTGAGAGACTACACAGAGGCCCACTTCTAGCAGTGAGACCCATGGAATGGGGTTCCTGACCAGAGACTCAAATGAAAAACTCTAGGGCCTTCCCTCTGGAGATCCCCAGGTCCCTCTCTGCTGGGATCCTCCACTCCCCAAAGCCAAAGTGTTCAAGCCCCAAGCCCCCCTCTCACATAAGGCCCTCCACAGTTCAGTCCTCTAATAAAGGATGACTGCTTCCTGTCCCCTGTTGACTTGGTGCTGGTCACGGCTGGCATCTGGGGAGCTGACTCTTCTTCCTTCATCCCCGAAGTATAATCACTGCACAGGAATTGTGTCAGGCTCTTTGACTCATGGTTTTGGAACAAAAATATTTAATTATGGCAGAGAATGTGGGAGGGTGGGTTCAAGAGGGGGGAACCTTTTAGTCAGATGTCAATCAGAATGTTTCTAGAGCTCCACCTACAATGATCTGCTGTAGGGACTGTCTCCTGGGCTCTGTGCCCTGGGAAAGCCCTCTCCCCCATGTGGTCTTCTCCCCATATGCCCCACCTTCATAAGGCACTAGAGAACACCCCCCCCCCATAAAAAGCATCTACAAAGGGCCTGGCCACACACAGAAGATGACAGCCTCCTAGGGACAGTGTTTTTAGAGATGGCACTACATGGTGGCCCCTGGAGTGGTGGGAAGGAGCAAGAGGAAGATGAATGCAACAGAATGGAATGCCTTGTGTGTTGTCACCAAGCCCACTGCCATCAAGTCCATGCTAGCTCCCTGTTTTTATTTTTTTATTTTTAAGTTTTTTGGGCATCACTGCTCTCCGGTGGTGGGAGTAGGAGGCCCAGCCCCACTGCTGGAATTGAACCTCCGTCCCAGTGGGCCGCAGTCCCGCGCACAACCACTACGCCACCGGGGCTCAGCCGACTCCCTGTTTTTAATAGGAGACCTTGCAGTTGGTATCACTCCGCTCCAGTGGATGGGCCTGCTGGCACGTTACTCTCTGTGCCATGGAAACGGCCTCGACCCTCAGGTTGGTGATCTGTCAGCCCCTCTCTGTACTCTACAAGGGCCCACGGGCCCATCATCTCATGTGGTAGTGGCTTGTATATTGAGGTGAAGCTAGGAAAGATGACACCAGTCATTCAACTACCAGCAGGGTCACCAGGTTCCAGTGGAGTCAGGAAGAAAGGTCCGATCGTCTGCTTGTGAAAAGGAGCCTGTGACAGATCCCACGGCCCACAGCAGAGTGTTGGTTGCTGGATTCCCTGCTGGGAGAGGAGCCCCTTAGGTTAGACACATAAGGGGCTTCGGCATCCCAGGGATTGTGACACAGCGCCAGGCACAATCCCATCCATAGGGTGACGCAAGTCGAAGCCACTTCAGCACCAAGTCACAGGCCAAGGACAAAGAACCACAGGGAAACCAAGAACAGACCTGGAACTTGGGTACAAGGACAGCACCCAGGATGTGCCAGTGTCAGGAGGGTGATTCCCACTGCTGGCGGCCCCAGGTGTGTCAGGTAGACCTGTGCTCTGCTGTGCACTGTTTGCAATGGGTCATCTTTCAGAAGGCGATCACCAGGCCTTTCCTCCTTGAGCCTCCAACCTCCTACATATTCTGGTGACCGATCGAGTACCCTCCAGGGACTCTGGCAAACCCTTTTGCACAATTGGTTTGAGAGGATGTAGGCAGGTGCCTTGTATGGCTGAACTAAACCATTGCCATGGACTTCCATGCACGGCAGCCCCTTGTGCTCAAGGTAGGTTTTCTTGACTGTAATCTTCACAGACGAGCACCGCCAGGTCTTTCTTCCGTGGTGCCGCTGCGTGCCTTGGAACCACCAGCCTCTTGACTCGTTCCCAGACCAAAACCAAAGCCAAACTCCCTGCCATGGAGCCCGTGCCAGTGGAGCTGCGCCTGTGAGTCTCTGAGGTGGGTGGAAAGCCAGGCTCTTCTGCCTTGGAGGGCGGTTGGTGAGTTTGAACTCTTCACCTTGAGGTTAGCCACCCACGTTGTAACAATTCCGCCCCCAGGGCACCCCTTGGATGCATCGCTGAGTACAGACCATGTCCATCACGCGTGTATCCCAAGCACCTACATGAGGGAGGCTTCAAAAAGGCACGCTGACCCCTCTACCACCACTCCACCACCACCGAGGGGGCCAGACAACAGAAACGTGGAAGGGAGAAAGCCACTGGTGTAACATATGAAAATAAACAATGGTCTATAATTTTCCAGCGTTCATGAGGTTAGGTTGGGGGAAGGGAAAACAGGGGAGCTGATACCAAGAGCTTTAGCAGAAAGAAACTGCTTTAAAAATGATGATGGCAACATATACGAATGTCATTGATACAGTGGAGGTAGGGATCTTTAGGAGAGCTGTAAGAGCACCCCCCCCTCCCCCATATAATGATTTTTTTTTTAAGCACGCTGAGGGAAACCCTGGGACGAGTGACAAAGTGGATGGGAGAGTGCTATTATGAAAAGGTTTTCGCCCTACAAGGAACATTCTTGGGTGGTTGCCAGGGTGTTAGAGGAAGGAGGGTCAGTCTACGTAGAGGGTAGGCACATATTAACTTGCCTGAAGGGGAAGGCCAAAATGAAGCCACTCAAGTGCGCCTGTGGAACATTGGAATGAAAAGATCAAGGAATTTCCCAACAACCATTCACGGGGCTGCCTCACCAAGAAAAGTACAGGCTTGCCACTGGCCTCATGGGACAGCGGGCCATTCACAGGGGATGGCCGCCCGCATGTGAGGGGAGTGGACATGGAGGGGAGGTGAGGTGCGATGGGCGCTGAGCGTGCAGGCTGAGGCTGGGGCATCCCCACCACGGCCTCAGAGCGTCCAGATGATAATGACCCAGCTCTTCAGGTATGGAGTTGGGATGCCAGTCTGCAACCCGGAAGGGGGAGGGACTTCCAATCAGTGCCCTGCCCCTGTCAGTTATCAACTGTTGCGTAACAAACACCCCAGATGAAGGACCTAAAACACTCACCTTTCAGAGCATTGAGGGTTCTAAAGAGCGAACCTTTCCCCCAGGCCGCTGCAGAGTCCCAGTGGTTTAGCTGGGCGGGAAGCTCAGCCCAGACAGCTGCCATCTTCCCTGGGCTCTTTCATTCCTTCGTGGCCTGTCAGAGTGGCATTCCCAGGAAGTCCAGGTCCACCATCACTGATGAAACTCCTGCAGGCAGCACGTGTGCTGGTGTCCCACTGGTCAAATCAAGTCACATGCCCAAGGCCAGATTCCATCCGGGAGGGGACCGCAGGGAGGGCTATGCATTCTGAAGGGCTCCATTCAATGAAGCCATTCCCATGGCAAGCTTCCAGCGCCAGCCTCTCCCATCCGGATTTGCTGAGAAAGAAAGCCTAGTGTTTGACAGTCGCGGAAGACAGATTCCACCCTTTCTGAAACGCGAGTCTATTCATTTACATTTACAGGGGACAGAAGACAGAGAGGCGCACCAAGAAATGGGCTGTTAGGATCACTGATTTCAACCACTCAGAGCTAGCCTTAAACCAAACCTCCATCACATTTGACAAAAGTCCAGGGATCCCATGAAGCTGCCTGATGGACTGAGAACGCACGCCTCCCCTCCAGGTGCCACTTGTCACCTTCGCTGTAAGGGACCTCGCAGAGCTTCCTTGCTGGGGATGGGAGTGGCGCTCCATTAAGGAATCAGTAAGCCCCTCTCAGTTTATTTACTCTATTACCCAAGTGGCTCAAATGGTCAAAGCCATCCTTTCTAGCCTCATTCCTTCAGGGGTGCAGTGCTAAAGCAGGATGAGCGGACTCCTGAAAGCAACCTATCCTCACTGGAGAGCCCATAGTCTCTGCTGCGACCCTAGGGGGAGAGGAGCAGATCAACCCCAGGGGCTGACCCCGCTGGAAGGCCCAGGAGGTTATGGGAGCATACAGGGCTGAAGTTCATGCAGGCCCATGGCTTTGTTTGCAAGGAGGCACAGTTGGGTAACGTCATGTTCTTTTTCATGCACGATTCTTGCCTCACTTATGGACTGAATTGTGTCCCAACAGCCTAACCCTAACCCTAACCCGCCCCCCCCCACACCCCCACCGCCGTGTCTATAATCCTATCTGAGAATAGAGTTTTCTGTGTTATGTTACTGAAGGGGTAGGATGTATTTGTTTATTTTTCCCATTTCAAGGTTTATTGACATAGCTTATCTATCATAAGATTCAGTGGTTAGAACATATTAAAAAGGGTTGTATGATCATCAGCACAGTCATTTTTAGGACCTTTCTTCACTTTTGTACTCATTCTTAGCCCCCCATTTTCTCCGACCCTTCCCTGCTGTGACTATTAATCCAATTACTGTCTCTATTATTTTACCTCTCTTATAAAGAAAAATATGTCAACCAGAACACAATTAAATAGAGGACACCCTCAGTGGAAAAGAAAAAAAAATCTTTATCTAGAATGAATTTAAAGTCAAAGGGAGTTCCAAAAATATGGTGCTAAGTTTTAACCTAAGTACATCTGTCTGCATTAATCCATTTTCCAATATATTCTGCCTGATAGCAAGGCTCTTCTCATTGAGTGGGCATTCACCAGGGCCTGAGTCCATGGGGGGACGCTGCAAATGAATTTAGGCTTTCATTGTCATCCATTACCGCTGCTCAAGTTGAGCCTCTTACTTCTTTGGCGTATATACCCAGCAGATGTATTGCTGGGTCATATGGGATTTTATTTTTAGTTGCTTTAAATAGCATCATATCACTTTCCATAATGGTTATGCATGTTCGCTAGTCCACCAGCTGTGAATAAGAGTTCCAATCTTTCGGCAGTCTCTGTACTATTTGTTATGTTTGTAAATCGACCTAGTGGGGCTGAACCCTGGTGGCGTAGTGGTTGTGCGTGGGACTGCGGCCCACTGGGATGGAGGTTCAATTCTAGCAGTGGCTCCACAGGAGCAAAGGCTGGGCCTCCTACTCCCACCACCAGAGGGCAGTGATGCCCAAAACACACATACACACAAAATAAAATAAATTGGGCTATCATTGCATGTGAGGTGATATCTCATGGTTGTTTTGATTTGCATCCCCCAGTTGGTTAGTGATGGTGACCATTTTTTTCATGAGTGGGTTAGCCATTCAAGTATCCTTTTTAGTAAACTGCCGGTTCATGTTTTGTTGCCCACTTTTAAATTCGATTCCTTATTTTTTTTTTCTTCTTAAGGTGTTGCTGAGTGCTACAGATTTTAGTAATTCATCCCCATTGTTCATTGTGTTGATGTTAAAGATTGTTACCCCATCCATGGGCTGTTGGTTTACTCTTTTTTTATTAAAATCATTTTAATGGGGGCTCTTACATCGCTTTTCACAATACATAAATACATGTACTATGCCAAGCACCTTCACAAGCCTGCTGCCGTCATCATTCTCCAAACATCTGCTCTTCCACTTGAGGCCCTGATATCAGCCCCCTCCCTTCCCCTCTGTCCCTGCTCCCCCCCCCACCAACTCTCAATACTTTATAAATTATTATTTTATCATTTCTTACATTGCCCATGTCTCCCCTCATCCACTCTCCCAATGTCTGTCCTCCAGATAGGAGGTTATGTGTAGACCCTTGTAGTTGACTCCCTCTCTCTACCCCACCCTCTCTCCACCCATCCAGTAACTCCACTCTCACCACTGGCCCTGAGGGGGTTCATCTGACCTGGGTTCCCTGTTCCAGTTCCTATCTCTACCAGTGTACCTCCTCTAGTCCAGGTGGATTTGTAAGTTAGAATTGGGACCGTGATAGTTGGGAGAAGGAAGCCTTCAGAAAGTTGTATGTTTCATCTCCACCTCAGTGCACCTTGACTGACCTGTCTCCTCCCCGAGACTCCCCTGTTAGGGGGTGTCCAATTGCCCACAAATGGGCCTGGGAGCCTCATCCTGTTCTCCTCTTCATTCATAGTGATGTGACTCTTGTTCTTTGATGCTTGATATATGCTCCCTTTGATGCCTCGTGATCACACAGGCTGGTGTGTTTCCTCCATGTGGACTTTACTGCTTCTGTGCTAAACAGCCACTTGTTTTTCTTCAAGCCTTTAAGACTCCAGATGCTTTATCATTTGGTAGCTGGGCACCATCGACTTCCTCCACTCTGTTTTCCTCTCACCCTTTGTTTTCAGCAATCCCGTTGGAGGGTGACCTCATAATGTTATGATTTTTGTTCTTGGATGCCTTATACCTGATTCTTTCAACACCTCGTGGTCGCACAAGCTGGTGTGCTTCTTCTATGATGGGCTTTGTTGCTCCTGAACTATATGACCACTTATTTATCCTCAAGCCTTTAAGACGTCAGACGCTGTATCTTTTGATAGCTGGGCACCGTCAGCTTTCTTCACCACTCTTGCTCATGTCCCCACCTGTCCTCAGGGATCATCTCAGGAAGGTGAGCACACAGTGATAAGATTTTTTTCCTGTTTGATGCCTGAGACCTGATCCTTTCAATCCCTCATGGTCACACTGGCTGGTGTGCTTCTCCCGTGTGGACCTGGATGCTTCTCAGCTAGATGGCCATTTGTTGGTCTTCGATGTTGGTTTACTTTTTTGGAGAGCACAAGTGCCTTATTGTTTGCAGGTCTTAGTCATCTAGTTCGTCTTCACTGTATGTGAAGAATTCCCCTTTAGGATTTGGTAATATCTGGGTGCCCTGCAATAGGGCGCTTAAATTTGTTTTCTCAGTGATGATCCTTATAGCTCTGGGTTACACGTGTAGGTCTCGGATCCATCTTGTCTTTGGCTTGTGCATGGGGTGAGGCAGGGGTCCTGCTTCATTCTTCTGCAGTCAGGGATCCCATTTGCCAGCACTGACTGTTGAAGAAGCTGTCTCTCCTACTTGATGCTTTTTGATCCTTTGTTGAAAATCTGTTGCCCGTAGGCAAATGAGCTTATTTCCGGGTTCTCTGTTCTGTTTCCTTGGTCTGTGTCTCTGTCATTGTACGGGGACCAGCCTGTTGGAACCCCTGTGGCTGCCTCATGGGTGGTGAGGCTGGGCGGTGCCGGCTCTGCTGCATCGTTCCGAACGCTTTAGGAGTGGTCTGCCTCGCCCAGGGGTCTTCCATACGGTGTGTTGGACACCGGTCACATCTGAGATGTAAAGGTACAGATTCGGGCCAAAAGCAAGGACACAGGGACCACGGATGGGCATCAGGTGGACTCCTCCAAAGACATCCGAGGAGAATGCTAGAGAAGCTGAGGCAACTTACTCCCCTGGGGCAGATGGGAAGAGCCTTTGCCTAGAGCAAGCTCCCGCAGTGTGGACTTCAGACCTCCTCAGTGGTGAGAAGGGAACCGCTGTTCTCTCTAGTCATCCGCCTGTGGTGTCTTTGTTCTAGGAGCACTAGGAAACGGAGACCCCCCCAGTGCTGTCAGAGGGTGGCTGGGAGATGACGCCAAGCGAACCTGATTGCTCAGACCCCCTCTGAGGAGAAACTCCCAAATCTTAGTACGTGGAAGAGTGGACAGTCCCTAAAGCAAGAATCCAGTCATGTCAGACCGACGTGGGCTTCTGGAGCTGGAAGAGAATGAATTTATCCGTCTTTAAGCTGCCAACGTTGTCATTTGTACAGGTATGCGAAACCAATAAGGCAGGGGGTGTATAGCTTTTTAATCAAAGCCATCTTTCTACCACTTCAAGAAAATTTTGTAGTATTTTGCAGTATTTATTGATACATAATGCCATCGGCGTTTGCACCTCCTTGCCATCGAGGCAAGGCTCTCTAGGGCGGGGTGGGACAGCCCCTGTGGGCTTCGGAGCCTGCTAGTCCTTTACAGGAGGAGAGGACCCAGTCTTTGTCCCCGTGCTTGCTACGCGCTACCGGAAAAGGAGAGAAAAAAGAGAGCAGGATAGTGCAAAAGGTGCCCTCGTGACCTCACAGAGCCACTACGCGTTAAAACGGGTCTACCCTGCCGTCAGTCGACTCCAACCCAAGACGACGTCACACAGAGCAGAATGTCAGAGGACCCTGTGACATTGTCACGATGCTCAGTGGCTGCATCCAGTGGGGAACCCACCACATCCCAGCCTCCTTACTTCTCTTGTCCACCATCCAGCCTGGTATGATGGGAATGTGGTCGAGTCATAGCATTTATCCCATCCTCATCTCCCTACATAGCTAACCTACTTGTACTGCATTTCTTGACTTCTCTCATTTACTCGCTGAAAATGACTTCTAATGTGCCTTACATAGAAAGTGATATTACTTCCAATAATCAAAAGACAATATTTTGGCAATATGCTGGTAGTCCCAGGGTTAGGAACAAGCGCCATTCCTTGCTATGTCTCTAAGTCAGTGGTTCTCAACCTTCCGAATGCAGTGAACCTTTAATATAGTTTCTCATAAAATTATTTTCATGACTACCTCATAACTCATGTTGCTACATTTATGAATCATAATATAAATATCTGGTATGCAGGATGTATTTTCATTGTTACAAATTGAGCATCATTAAAGCATAGGGATTAATCACAAAAGTAATATGTAATTATATAGGGTGAAATATTTCTTTCTAATGACAAATAAATGAAATTTTGTCTTGAAGCGTGGTATAGCACAGGTAGTCTTCATACCAGGTACTCGTGTGTGGGCATATCTGCATGTGAGTGGACCCACTTGGAGACAGAGGAGCGGTGTCTCAGTTCCTAAGACCATTGGAAATCTGTGTTTTCTGATTGGCTTAGGTGGCCCCTGGGAAAGGGTTGT
Source organism: Nesogale talazaci (assembly GCA_004026705.1). Classification (NCBI taxonomy): domain Eukaryota; kingdom Metazoa; phylum Chordata; class Mammalia; order Afrosoricida; family Tenrecidae; genus Nesogale; species Nesogale talazaci. Next base: position 11,839 of record PVJH01025907.1, on the reverse strand, counting down.
AACACACAGGTTGAGAGACGCTGCTCTAAGTGAAATGTGTGTAAGTCTGAATAGATGCAGGTGATTCTTATTTTGTCCCATTAGTTTGAAATCTTTGAGTGCGAAGTTGATTGTGACGAAGACTTGTTGCCAAAGGGCTTGGTTCAGTCATTGCAATGTGAGGGCAGAGTGACATGCCATTAAAGGGCGAATATGACTGCATCTTAAGCCTGATGTTTGCAACCAGGTGACTTACTGCATATTTAAAATAAATGCAAATCCTCAAAAGTATGCCATCCCACATGCTGGCATGGAAACCCTGCACTTGGATCCTGGCGATGCCATCCTGTGGAGACTCTGTTTGGGGCTGGGATCCAAACCCCCTTGTGTGTCCGGCCCTTAACAGGCCCCCACTGAAGTGATAAAGACACAGACGTGTTAGCTGACCAAAAAGGACTGCCCCGAGTTCCAGATTGGCCTCAGCCACTCGTGACACATGTGGGGTCAGGCTCGTTAACCTTTAAAGATTCAGTCTCTTTGAATGCAAAGAAGAAATGTGCCTCTGCTGACCTTGACCTCCTGGCCAAGTTTTGGACAGGGAGCAGCAAGATCAGCAGTTCAAAACCTACAGCCTTGAGGACAGGCCTTGGTGATGGGGAGAAGATGGAGCTGTCTGTGCCGTGAAAGATCTACAGTCTGGAAACCCTCTCTAGGGTCTCTGAGAGTGAAGATGGACTCCGTGGCAGTAGGGGGTACCTCTTGGGTTGACCCCACTGTCCTACAGATTGACCACTGAGTCCCACAGATGGAAGAAAAAGGCCAGCTGCCCACTTGCAGGGAAGGTTCTGCCTCAGAAAGTATCTGTCTTCGTTACTCTGTGTTGCTAGGACAAAGGGATCCCGGTAGGCATTGGAGCGCTGATGGAAAGGTTGGCAGGAGTGGCAGTCACTGATCTGTGTCAATTTCAACACTGGGAGTGTAGGGGTGGAGTCTATCCTGTCAATCTGGAGATAGCCAATGAGGCCTCTGTGTGGGCATGGCTTTTTCCTGAGAATTCTGGGAAATCTTTCGGTATTTACCAATTGGAGGTGAGAGATTTGACTCAGTTCCTTGGAGACACTCGACTGAAAAGACAAGATGGCAGCATAGACCCAGTCCTAGGCACTGGAGGAGCCAGAGGAGAAGCCACACGGGCTTACCCTGATGGAACCAGACCTCTGAAGCTGGAAAAATCACAGAGAGACCCCCCTGCCAGTGCTGAGATGCTTCTGCTGCCAATGAATACTGCTGATGGACCCTAAGCCCTAGAAATGAGGGGCCACGGGGAGACTCCTGCCAGCACCAGGATGCTTCTACTGCCACTGGATACACAAGACTCTGTGCCTACTGGCCTGCGTTTGTCCTGGTGTCATTGCATGTGCTTCATGAGTCAGAAGGAGACTTTATAGACTGGTATCAGACATATGGGCTAATATCAAACTTATGGCCTTGGACTGGAGTGGGTCGGGATGCTTTATCAACATTCTATTCCTCTTGTATCTAAACCTTTCCCTTATATCCTTGTGCGTGTTGATGAATTTGTTTCTCTAGTCCACCCGGATTCACACAGCAGGTTCAAAGTTAGAAGCTGTTCCAAAGAAGGAGAAGGAGGAGACTCTCTGCTCCCATAAACGACTACAGCCTTGGGAGTCTGATTTAGGGTCACCATAAATCGAAATTGACTCAGAGGCAGTGGACTTTGGCCGGGCTGGCTGTCACACAACCTGTGGCCTTAAAGAACAGGAATTTATTCTCTCATCGTTTTTGAGGATTCTTTGGCTTCCAGACAATCTCCCCAGGGCAGCCGCATCCCTCCAATTATGCACTCTGTACCTCAGGGGTGATCAGGTTTAGGACCCACCCTCTTCTGGCATGATCCAAAAGGATCGATTGAATCTGTTATACAGACTGCATTATGGGAGGGGGATTCCATCACCGTGGGTTGGATTACATCCACACGTGTACCAGCTGGAGTTCCAACACGTCTCGAAAGGATACAATCTGTCTCCTAACAGAGTCTTGGACGATAGAGGCAAAAGGCAGCAGCTTGCCAGGGCTGAGAGCATAAGAATTGGCCTTTCTGCTGGCAGTTGGGGGTCTTCCTGATCCACAGGGAGAGAGCGTGAGAAGCCAAGGTTGGAGACATGAAGGCCTTGCCGGAGGGGCGGCCCGGGTGAGGGCTGACAGGCCAGTGGGCTGCGACCTGGTATAGGCGACCGCAGTCTGGTTCAGCCAGCTGCTCGTGGGTGGCCAGTCAGGAGAGACACTTTGATTGGGAAAGCTGGAGGAGCGCAGAGCTCACGACGAGGGTGTGGCAACGCGGGAACCACGGAGCCAGGGGGGGCAGGGCCAAGGGCAATACAATGGTACTCGGCGTCCAGGCGAAATCAGGAACCGGACAGGAAAGATGCAGGCCGGCCAGGCCCACACCCACTGCCTCTAGGACAGTGTGACACGCCCTGGCAAGCAGGTGGGTCCCCAGGAGTCCTGTGCAGGGTGGCAGCGGCCTGTGCGAGGCAGAAACCAGATAGGCAGATGAGAGGCAGGTAGGAGCAGATAACAAAGCTGGTGACAGGTGAGCACAAGCCTCAGCAGGCAGCCGAGAGCCAGGAGAGACTCACAGACACCAACCGGCAGGAAAGCAGACCCGGGGCCACGGCCAAGGGTAAACCTCAGGTCCGGAGCTGGCCAGAGGACCAACAGCGACGGAGTGGGCTCATTCCTCTGAGGCAGGCGCCAGAGGGGTCGGCTCCGACAAGAAGCCTCAGGGTCCAATGGGGCTCCTCCTGAGGCTCTGCCCCTGCTCCCCAGGAGGAGAGAAATGGCCTTCACTTGTGGGGACGGCACCGCTCCAATGTCCCCTTAGGTCGCCTGCTGGCAGAAAACCCTTCAGGTTCAACAGTCCCTCCTAGCTAGAGACTCTCTAGCAGCCCTGGGCCTCCCTACCCGACTTCCCAGGCAGCACCGGGCAGCCAGCTATCTGTCCAGGTCAGGAAGGTCACCCACACCGCCACGATGACCCACCGGCCCGCAGGAGGTCCGAGCAGTTCCCAGCAGTCCTCGCCGAAATCCCTGTGGCGCTCAAGCAACCCAAAGCAGAGTCAAGGAACTCACAGCCCTCGAGCCCCACGCTGATTCTTAGCGTCCTTGTCGGACAAGATAGAACTGCCCCCAATGAGTTTCGGGGACTCTGAACCATTCACTAGAGCATGAAGTCCAGAGGGGTTTCTCCTGCCAAGCAGAGGGTGGTTTCAAACAGAGGACCTTGCCCAATTCCTCGCCACCGTGCCCCCGGCGCTCCCGGTGGTACCGCTCAGCGCCTCTGGGACGAAGCGCGGGGTCAAACGTCTTTCCGGAGGATGTGTGGGATACCTACCGAGCATTAGTTCCTTTTCCTTTCTGGGCTTGTGTCTTCCAGCCTCCCCTTGCTGCCCCCACCCCCACCCCTGGGGCCCACATTTCAGCTGAACGGGCGGTAAGTACAAGAACGTGTGTTTCTTCCTGCTGAAAGGCAACACGGGGTTCTGTCTCAGGTCCCTAGCACTGCCGGAACAGAAGGGCCAAGCCACAGAGGACTTCAGAGAACAGGCACTGGGGTTCTCCCAGGTCAGGACGCTGGAGTCTGAATCCTGGGGGGGGGGGTGTAGCGGCGGGGGGAGACCCTTCCTGGTTGGTAACCTGTGAGTTCCTCGGCGCCTGTCTTCCCCTGTGTGCGCGCACCTCTGTGTGTGTCCTGTGCCTTTGGTCGCTCAGAAAGGTTCTGCTTTGGGACCCGCCCGCCTCTGGTACAGCCTCCTTAGCATCAAAGAAACCCACGTGTCCACCGCCAAGGGATCTGCAAGACCTGGCGCCCGGAAGCCCGCGCTCTTCCTGCATCCTGCATCATTGCCTGTGGCTGCGTGAGGGATGTAGGGACTGGTATCGGACCGATGGACTCGATGTGGCCCGGGCTGGCATGTTGGTTTGATGTCGCATTCCTTCTGGATATCAAGCTCCTTCTTACACACACATATAGGAGTGTCACGGGATTTGTTGCTCTAGTCAACATGCCCGGGCAGCGTGGAACTAGGACCAGGCTGAAAAGTGCATCCTGGGGTGACTCTGATCCTGTGGCATAAGCTAGGCTTACCTCGCCTCTCCCCAACCTCTTCGGGGAAGCAAGCAGCGCCCCAGCTCTTTCAAGGGCCAGCTGAACCTCCCATAGGCTAGCGTGGACTTTATCTCCAATGACCGCGTCACAGTCCTCTGGCCCCACGGGACAGCCTCACTGAAATTAGTTCTGTCCCCAGTGTAGCACAGGCTCCCCTGCCTCTCTGCCTCTCCACCAGTGAGCATGACTGAGAGGCCCTCCGTCAGCAAAGCCCCCATTCCTTCAGCTCAGCCTTCCCCAGCACCTAACCTCTGATGGGCTCATGATATTCATGTTCATATCGCCACTCAACTCGGTGCCTCCGAGAAAGAAGTCTCTTCGTGGAAGAACTCAAAACTGGCTGGGCAGGATTTGGCTCTGGGCACGCTTCCAGGGTGAAGTCCTCTCACTGGGCAGAAGCACTCCAGAGTGCACTTCTTCTGAGCAGGGCACTCTGACCTCAGCTCCTCGCACAGCCTCCCAGAGCTCCAGCTCTTTTGTGGAATCCCAAGAGGCTCCCTCCACCACCTCCTTCCCTCTGACAAGCAGGGGTCAGCCCTACCTCCCTCACCCCCAGAGCCATGATATGCTTCCCACATCTCAAGGGAAGTTGTTTAGATGGCAACAGCTTTGCCCAGGGGGTGAGTTAATGGACTGGCTGCTCGTCCTGTCTGGACGGCCATCGGTGTCCCCGATGAACTAGCTACCCCGAGCGGAGGACACGTGTGTGTTGACCGGAAGGCAGATATTGAAAACCCTTGTGTGCCTAAAGCTTACGGCAAACTCCAGGCCAGTGTGTGCTTTGAAAAGAACAAAACAACAATAAATAATGGGCTAAGATGAATGGGATCGACGAGGCGGCCTGAGTAGTTCAGGCAATGGACGGCTACAGCAGAAGAAACCAACGGCTTACAGTGCGATTTGAACTCATCCCTGGAGAGTAAGCTTCCTTCAGGAACCCCCAATCCGGCGGAGAACGGGATATTCCACACAATGAGGCGAACTACAACGGGAAGGCTAAAAATCACATCGGATGTTCTCGCCAGGCCCTTCAGTCCACCAAAGGTTCATATAGCATCTGTTATGCCTCTGTTCCTGTGCTGGAAGTGCAGAGGAAGAGGAGCCCTATTCCTTTACATAGTTAAAAAAAAAAAAGGAGAGGAGGAAGCGGCCTCCACTAGTGGAAAGTGGCCTCCACTAGTGGAAGCTATCCATGGAATTAATGCTAAGGAACACCAAGAAAATAAAACCAGTTTCTTATTTTGTTTTGTTTTGCTTTGTTTCCCATCGACAAGGCTTCTGAAAGCACCAACCACATCCTCTCTGTGTGTCTCTCTCTCTCAATTGTATTTTCTGTATAGTTGGAGTGAGAGTTTACATAGCAGATTCAACTTCCTTTGGAAATGTCCGTGCAACTTGATCAAAGGCTGGTAACATTTCTCACGGGGCACCTCCTTCCGTGCACTCTGGTTGTTCTGTTTTCAGCACTCTAGTTTCCCCTGCTGTGTTGTCTTTTGAAGCAGACGAGCTGAAAGTCCCAGATCACATGTCAACAAGCACCCGAAGTTGACTCACAATGACAGACAGTGAGTTAGTGAATCCACCCAAGGATTGTGAAAGGATCAAAAGTCAACAGTGCCGTGGCAATGGTAGCCAAAAGAGAACTCCTGTGGTGGAGTTTAGCCAGTAGGAGAGGAGCATCCCATGGACAGCCTTGGAGACATTGAGCCACCTGCTGTGATCCTGGGGTCAGATGGCAGGCTGACGACGACGCCCAGCTCCCCGTCTTTCAGTGTGGGAATAGCATGTGACACACCCCCTTTACCTAATTCTAAAGTCGAGATAATGAGAGTCCCTTCATTCAAAAGCAGAAATGATGGACTCTACATTCAACACTTAAAACAGTGCCTGCCTCGTGGCAGTACCTGCTCCATAAACGCTCGTAATTATTAGGGAACTCAGAGCCCTCTAGTAAAAAACCAAGGGACAAATCATAGGGGTTACGGCTCTGTGGAGGAATAAAACCTCCCAGGAAAATCGCCTCGACTTTTCCAAAGCCCCACCCACAGGGATCCGAGGCACATGCCGACCGTTCCTGAAGAGAAGGTTGCATTTCTGCGGTTCTAAGAAGCCCCTGACCCGCTTCAGCAGGACCCTGAGCACGTGCTCCTGGATGTTGGCCGGGGTGCCTCACTGGAGTCCTTGAGATGATTTTGGGAAACAGACAGAAGGTGGTTTCAGCAAAGCCTGCCGAATGAAACAGGTCATCCAGATGAGTAATATCGTCTGTTCTGACGTGAGTTATGATTATGACATAATAAAATCAATGCTCTGTCATGACCCCACGGGGCCCTCCCCTCCTGTCCTGGTAGGCACAAAGGCCTGGAGTTAGAAAACCAAGAGGGAAGAGGAGGACATTCAGTAGACCTCCTGCGGAAAGAACTGGAGAAAACCGTCGAGTCCCAGTTCTGATTTTAAAGGCTTCTGCGGGCAGAATCCTATCCGTGAGTCCCATGGGGAGGGTTTTGGTTTTCTTTGCATGGCGCGGTGACCCATCCTGAAGGCCGCACTCCTTGATCTTCACCAGCAGCGTGTCAAGGCCTCCTCACTTCCAGCGAGCCAGGCTGTGTTAGCTGTATCTCACAGGTGGCTCATAAGCCTCCCTCCGACCTTGACGTTGCCAACATCCCTGTGATGGAATAAGCGGAGACACGCTGGACGCTGTCAAGGCGTTCGTCTGGCTTGGATTCACAGTCGAGGCCTGTGGGAGCAGCAGTCAAGCGGTCAAATGACACATTCGTGGCATGGGGTGCACCCGTGGCACAAGCCTTCTGAAAAGCAAGGATGTTACTTTGAGGACTAGGGTGTGCCTGACCCATGCCTTGGTATTTCCAATCACTTCCCATAGACATTGAAGGAGGAAGACCACACAAGAATCAGTGCAGGCTGAGCCCCAATGGCACAGTGGTTGTGCGCGGGACTGCGGCCCACTGGGACGGAGGTTCAATTCCAGCAGTGGGGCTGGGCCTCCTACTCCCACCACCGGAGAGCAGTCATGCCAAAAAAAAAAAAAAGAATTGGTGCATTTGAATTCTGGTATTGGCCAAGAAGCGTGAGGGGACCGTGGTCTGCCCAAAGAGCAGAGGTATCTGTATCGGAAAAAAATACCATTTTTGCTTTGGACGTGTCATCAGCAGAGACTGGTCCCTTGAAAAAGACATCATGCTCTGAAAGGAGCCGGGCAGCAAGAAAGAGGAAAAGCCTCACTGTGATGGACTGATTCTGTGGCCAAAACAGTGGATGCCAACACAAGAACCAATGGGGGCAGCGGGGGTGGGGGAGCCCCTCCTCCACACAGGACTGGGCATGGCTGCCATACGTACGTACAGAGGGTCTGTGTCTGTCAGAACCAACCTGACAGCATTGAACAACAACAATAACGGGTAAACTCTTGAGCCACGCAGAGATCATCTAACGACGCTGGGGGAAATGAAAAAGAATCACTGGATCAAAAAGAACTGGTGGACTTCAGGAGCTGGCAGATGACCAAGAACTCGTCGTTTTGAAGGAAGAGGTCCCAGCTGCACTAAAGTCCTTGGTGAGAAACAAGCCTCTAGGAATTGACGAAATACCAATTAGGATGTCTTTCCAAACTGGTGTGATGCTGGAAGAGCTCATGGATTTCTGCCCAGACATGCGGAGGACAGGCGCGGGACCAACGGACTAGAGGAATCCATATGCCGCCCCCTTCCGAATCACAGCGACTGAACAGAAGGCAGAGGTGATCTCATGCGCGAGATCACTAACGTCACGCACAAGTAATTTTTATGAAGATCATTCAAAAATGCTGCCTCGACAGGGGAGAGTCAGAAGAGGATGAGGAACCAGGAACATCACGGCCAAGTTCAAAGGCTGACAGCAGAGAAGATCAGAGCGATGTTTTCCTGCGTCTCACTGGCGTTCAACTAGCCGTTTGGGTCATCAACAAACTGTGGGTAGCATCACAACGAAGGGGAGCTCCAGACCGCTTAGCTGTACATGGACCGAGAAGTCGTGGTTCGAACAGAACAAGGGCCCACTTTGTGGTTTAAAGGGACATGCCATGTGTACTGAATCTAGATGCCCGAGAAACGGCACTCGGTGACGGGGAGCACGACCTGGAGATTAGAGGAAAAGATGACTCCCTTGTGATCTGCAGCTGCCACAGCCTCTCCTAAGGAGAGGGTAGCAGACCGGATGCACTTCCTGATGCAGACAGCAGACTGCAGCGTGGATTGCAGCTCGCCCTCAAGGAACAAAATTCCTGACTCCTGGACCCGTGGACAGCATCGTGATAAACAGAGGACAGACCCACATTGTCAAAAGATTAGGTCCACAATCACTGCCCAAGAAATCAAACACTGAGGTGACCAGACGTCCCGCTTTTTAACGTCTGCGGTGCTTTAAAATTAAAAATAGATATATTACAATACTATTTTTACGTTCTACAAACGTTTCTGTTGCTCCATATCGACTAAATTTTTAAACAAGAACCCCAGCCCACCCCCAGTCCCGGTCAATGGTGTCCCGCTTCAAATCTGGTTGCTTTACCAAATCTTCCACCAGAGCCCCAGTTCAAGGGTCAAAAGGCAACGGTGTCCCTTTGAGGTCGAAGGTGGGCCTGACCCAAGCCAAAGCCTTTCCAGTTCCCTCCGATGCAGATGAAAAAGGGAGGCCAGAGCAGAGTGGCTGCGTTTGAATTGTGGCGGAGGTGAAGAGCACTGAGAGAACAAACCCACCTCCGACAGGGAATTGGCCTTAGAAGGGGACACTTCCTCTGACATGTTTCGAACATCATGCTATCAGGAGGGCCAGTCTTTGGAGAAGGACGTGCTGGTGGAGGGTCAAGCAGAAGGAAGACGATCCTCAATGCGACGGATTGTCACGGGCCAGCAACCGGGGTTCAAACGGCAATGGCGGTAAGGATGAGTAGGTAGTTTTTCATTCTGCGCAGAGGGTCTGCGGGAGTCAGAACCAACGTGGTGGCTGCTGCCGATACAACACCGCCACCTGCTGAAGCAGAAGGGAAACACAAGGGCAGGTCTTAAACCTCTAATGAACTTGGGGCACACTGCTCAGTTGATGATAGCTCACGTCCACCTCACCTTCCAGGACAGCATCAAGCCTCCCCCCAGGGTCTCCATATTGGCATCTTTATAATAATCTTTGCAGGAGAAGAGTTCCAGGTCTTTTCCCCTGTGGATCTGCCGGTGGGTTTTAAGGGACAACCTTTCTGGTTGTCAGTGGAGCCCTTAACCACGGTGCCCCCAGCACCCCAAAATAAATAAACCACTTAGAAAAATGCAGGGCCCCAGGGGAGCTCGTGGACCTCAGCATCCTGAAGTCCAGCAGCACTGACCAGAACGCTTCCCTTGTCCGCCTCAGTGTGTCCCTGAAGTTATATAAATGCCGATTGCTTAGTTAACTCTCCATGTTTGTTTTTTTTTTCTGTGCAATTCATATTGCTTTCCCTCCTGTATTAATGTTTTTGGACTGTCATCACAAACTGAGTGGCTTATAAAAACAGGAGACAATCTTTTTTTACAGCTTTAGTGACAAATAATTCTCATACCGTACATTTCACTGGTTTCGACATGCTGAAAAGAGTTGTGCAGACATCGCCACAATTCTAGAACTTTGTCTTCATTCTCCTACTCACTATTTAGTTCCCCATTTCCCCCCCAACCTCTCCTGCCATAATGCCAAGAAATGATGAACCTCGTCTCTATAGCTTTACACATCCTGAATCTCATCTCCAGGCGTAACAACCGACACTACCACCCCCAAATCTGCTAAATAAAACATAGGAAATCCTCAATACAAAAGAAAGTTACTAAAAAAAAACTAAAGCAAACTTAAAGCAGGTCTTAAAGAAAAACAAATGATAAGGTGCTAATTTTTAATCTAAGTACCCACGCTCACTCCACATCCAAGTGCGCTCTATCCAATAACAAGGCTGTTCACATGACTGGTCAGTGGTCAAGGTGATTCTTCCGGGGGCTTACTCTATGGTAAGGATGCCACGGATGGATTTGGGGGCTTTCATCCTCATCTGTTAGCCTCCTGAAAATGTGCTCAGAATTTAAGCTCTAGCACAGTTCCCTCCTCTGGTCTTGGATTTTATTATTTACAATCCTTGCATCACCCAGGCTGGTGTGCTTCTTCCAGGTGGACTTAACTGTCCCCTAATTTAGAATGGCTGTTTGTCTTAAGAAAAGCCTTAAGCCCCTAGATGCTCTTCTTTCTGACAGCTGGACATCATCGGATTTCTTCACCATGCTTTGCTATAACACGCATGTCTGCAGTGATCTCTTCACGAGGGCAAGGGCCCTAAGAAGTAGGATCATATTGTAACAACTCATGCAAGAAGAGAAATGTATTGTCTGGGCCTTCTGAAGGAATTTGAAATCAGGCTGTGGCATGTTGGCTTTTTTCCCGGGAACTCTAAGGGAACATCGGTTCCATGTGTCTCTCTGGCACTGGGGGATGACCCTGATCCTTCGCATTCCTCATCCTGTAGATGCAGTACTGTAATCTCTGCCTCCATCTTCACATGACCGTGTGCCCTCTGTGTCTCTTCTCTTTATAAGGTCACAGCTCCTGTTGGCTTCAGACCAAAGCGTCTCCAATGGCACCTCAGGATAAGTGATAACATCTTCAAAGATCCTGTTTCCAAGCAAAGTCACATTCACAGACACTAGACAGAGGTTAAGAGTTCAGCCTGTCATTTTTTTTGGGAAATAAATCGATCCATAACCCCTGAGAGGCATAAAGCCTAGGCTTACAGTCAAAGAGCATTCTGTGTGAATGAAAGCAGAGAGTTTCATTAAAGGGACAGATAATGTAGCACTGCGTCAGGCCACACCTTGTGGGGTTTCACCAGAGTGCTCCAGGGAAAGGAATTTTTGCTTGGTAAATCCAGAAATGCAGAAATTTCGGATTGGTTGACATTTGCAAGAATTGGGTTTATAAGCCACAAAACAGTGATGTTGTTCCTTAAGCAGTTTCTCAAAGCTGAATGAAACTACGGTTACCTGGAGACCAGTCTGTGTAGTCCTCCCAGGAGCATGCTGGGAAGGAGAGGGGAGGGGAGTCCACAGCTTTCTGAAGTATTCTGACTTTTGTGGGTCAGTCCAGAATGAATAATAGACCACCGCAATGAAATCTGGCCTATGTCCTGGACAGAAGTGTCTTTTTATGCCAATCAAGCTCTGGGATTTTTTGGAGGGGTGATCCTTTACAATACACATACACCTGGTTGTAGAATATTAAGGATCATGCTATATATATTGCATAGCATAACATTTCCCTAAAGTTCTATGGTGGTATGCGAGCATTTGCCATTTTAACATGCGGATACACAAAGGTGTCACACACAGTCCAATCAAGAAAAGAAACTTTCCCATCACCCCACAAAGTTCCCCAGGCCCCTGCACTGTCAGACTTCCTCTAAGAAGCCGCCCTCCTTCTGCTTTCTTCACTGTAGCTCAGCTTTGTCTTCCCTTGGAGCTCATAGCAGTGGAATGGTCCAGATCTACTACAGTGTCCAGACTCCTTTCCCTGAAGACAATGCTTGTGAAATCCCTCCATCTATCAGTGACTCGTTCTGTCCATTGTCGAGTAGTGGTTCGTTATGTGGCTAAGTGACCCTGC